>JABFPG010000071.1:0-10770 GCA_022817505.1 Dicroscelio sp. ZL-2020 | reverse complement strand
TCTTCCCACTGCTAACACACCCACTTTCTTTCAAACTTTTCCCTAGGTTAATCTCATGAGTATCACCATTACACAGTGGAATTGCAGATAAATACAAAATAAGGCTGTTTTTATTCCAGACATATTTAAGAACGCTAAAACTGACATTTTTTGCCTGAGTGAAACCTTCCTCAAACCCGACCATCGGTGGGGCCTTCCTGGATTCAACATTGTTTCTAGGGAGAGGGCATCTGGTGCGGGGGTTGGTTGGTTGGTTGGTTGATCTTTATTGGAGTCCTAGGTTATCAACCTGTAAGGACTATAGGGGGGTGGAGTAGCTATCATCCTTGCTTACCACATTGATTTCGTCAGAATTGACGAAGCGCATAAGGATTTTATAGATCTTTGCAGTAACAACAAAGTGGAAGTCGTTATTGTAAAGGTTCTCACTACAAATGAAAATGTAAAATCTCTGACAATTATATCGGTTTACAGTCCCCCTAGAGACGCCTCTAACTACACTGATGCAAATTTTTGGGGAAAATTCTTCGATTATCTAACAAATTTTGACAATATTGTACTATGTGGAGACTTCAACGCCAAACATTTTTCATGGTCTAACACGAACGGCAGCAACAGGGAGGGTTCGAAAATTGCAGAAGCACTCCAGGACTCCTTCTACGTCTGCCTTAATGACGGATCTCTTACGCATGAAAACAAAGACGGGTCGGGCTCTAGTGCCATTGACCTCTCTTTCGTCTCACCGGCTTTAGTTTCCATTTCAAAGTGGGTAGTCATGGACATTAATTACAGCAGTGACCATTTTCCCATTAATATCACCTTCAACCAATTAGCATCCCTTACTATCAGCTGCAGACCACAATTTTACCAAAAGAATGTCAGATGGTCCATTTTCGAAAATAATTGTCGGGACTGCTTCTCAAACTTTGATCATAACACTTCAATAGAATCGCAATACTCATCGTTCATTAACATCATACATGACTCCTTACTTCAGGCAGGTGCTAAGCTGAGAACCCAAAAAAACAAAAAGAAATCAACATTTTGTTTTTGGTGGAACGACAAATGTGATGAACTTATGCTAGAAAAAAAAGCTGCATATCACAACTTCAAACAGCACCCTTCTCCTGAAAACATCATCATTTATGATAACCTGTAACGGGTAGTAAACCTAATCGTCCCTTCGCCACCCTATTGGTACCAAAAAAGACAACTAAGAGGTCAGGATCGCCAGCCACCCCGAGGTGACAAAGATAATACGAAAAGTCAAGGTACGAGTACCAATAAGGTGAAGCGGAAACCGATACGCGAGATCCAGGTCCTGTACGAGATAACGCGGTAGTTATCCAGGCTCGCCTTTTATTAAGGATTACGCCTTGGGTAGTCGTAGATAGGGCGGAAATGAACAAGGAAAACACAAGACGTCAATTTTCGAAAAATGAACACAATTAATTTTATTAGTCACGCAGAATAGGTAATACACAGCAAGGCGAAATAATTTTAAAGATAACGGTATACGCGGTATGATATTCGGTAATATGTACGAGTTGGGCCGTGAACTAAGGGTACATGAAATAGGAACGGAAAGCGAAGTTAAGTTTTTTACAATCGTAACACGACGTGCCCGGAAGGGAGACAGAAAAAGCACGAAATTATACCGGTACCGAGGCACGTGAAGCGAGGTACAATAAAACGGAACAAGATATGTATTGCCGAACGCAAACAAAATCTACTCGCGATAGAACAAAAAAACCAAGCAATGAGAGACTTACATTAACGCAGAGCAAGCAAAGCAGCAAACAAAAATATGCAGGCGGTAGCGGAAGAAAATGGAAGATAGAGAGAGAGAGAGAGGTCCTCGGCGGCAGGATGTGGTCCTCGACAGCGTCCACCTTGGGCCAGAGCACTCGACGGAAAGAGGGCGAGGTCAGGCGCAAGCTCTCCGCGGGGACTCTATTACGCCCCACCACTCGCTCACTTCCCCGGCATGTCCGCTCCGCGGCCGTACGCAGGGGCGTAGCTTGGGACGGCCGGGCCTGATGATCGTCGGATTCACAGGGCTGGATCCAAAAACGATGTCGCCTGGTGTCACGATCCCCTCAGGGTCAGGGCCGGTATGCTGGGGCTTCACCAAGTCGTTGGACTGAAGCAAGGCCAACAAAAGATACCCCTGACCACGGGCACCAGCAACAGGGGTCCGGTACTCGATTCCCGGATACGTCATCAACACCAGGATGGAGTTCACACAGCATTCTAGATGGGCCTGGAACCACTCCCAGGACGAGGCAGCGGCAACACGTCGAGGGTCCAGGTGGTGTGCGACTCCGCTTGGCTCCAATTTTCCTCCGACGATGATGTTCGAGGCGGCGAAACATGCGGTAGAGCGGGAGCGGGAGAGCCAGGGGTGAGCGAGGTAGCGGTTTGTAGGCGAGTCAGGCAGATGATGACGGCGGCGAGCTGCTTCTGAAGCCTCGGGCGTAGGTCGGTAGCGGTTGGAGTCGGCAGCGTCCAAATCCCTGGATATGCAGACTCTTCACGCAGGTACTAGCGACAAACAGGGCCCTCTCTCTCTTCTCTTACATACATATAATTAGCGCAACAGTTCACACGAAGAAAGAAATACCACGCGACAGGTGAATCAGACAGATTGCGGTACAATTTATTCGTAACGCGCTAGAGCTTACCATCAGTAAGGTAACCGAAAAGAAAACGAAACTTAAATCTAGTAGCGATAAGCACAAGGACCGATACTAGGAAAAGTACAATTAATCAGATTGGCCAACTCGGCTCCCCGTGACTGCTCTGCACCCCATGGAACCTGCAAATTAATACTTTTCTAACGTGACGAAAAGCGTCACGTTACATCACACCCCTCGAGGGTCCCTCTCAATCATAGATAGTAATGAGAGAAAAAAAAAATATATCACTTACGTGTCTTCATCGCGGTTCTTCTGCTGTCAAGACGAATTTTCTTCGGGAAGAGAGATTAAACTGTACGAGATGGCAATAATGTATTTTTGGGAGTGCAAGATTTTAATTTAAGCGGAGCAACGTTTAATCACGGTGGAGCAAACGGTATTTTCAGACAGACACAGTTCATTTCGGTAGAGCAAAGTTACACTTCGGTAGAGCAAAATCAAAACCTTCGAAGGGAAGTCAATTAAATAGCGATCTCATACTTACTTCTAGTTACCAAGGAAAATATTAGCGGGAAAAGAAAGGAATAAAACCATTCAGCGGACCAAAAATAAACTCCGTATATTTCTATGCTGGGTTCAATACAACGGTGAAGTACGCTTTCAAACAAAATAACCTTCGTGGCCCTCGTCTGGGCTTAAACAAAACGGCATCCGGTAGCGTCACTGCTTCAAAATTGGATCATAAAGTAGATACATCAGAGAGCGACAGTCGCCTACCGTAATTATAATAATAGCGAAAAAGGAACACAGATAAAGAAACGAAAATCATCAGCCAAACGAAAAGAAAGATTTTCTCAAAACTAAAACCAAAAAAAAATTCAAGTACATCTGACTTAGCAAAATAAATGAAATAAATAAAAAAAATAGACATGGTATGGATCTTCCACGATGAACGAAAAATAAAACTCTTTATGTGGAGGGGGAACTTAATTAAACCCCGAACCTATAGCCCTCAAACAAAACTCAACCATTTCGGGACTGCGCTCGCATATCTCGGATCCACTGCGGTCGACATCGCGGGCATGTGCGGACTGTGCGATCGGCAGCGCCACATCGGTAACAAAACCTATCGCGCGGATCCCGGTTGGCACAGCTCGAATATTCGTGTCCGGGCAAGCCACAAGCGTAGCAGCGGTTCGACCGCAGATCACCATTCTCACTATCCGAGCTTCGGCCCGTTTCAAGGCGCGCACGTTTCCGGGGTCGAGGGTCCTGCGGTGCGGGGGGAGCAATCCAATTCGGCGTCTGAACCGACGCATCTCGCTGGGCAGGGGGGCTCGGTTCCACTTGGATGGAGACAGAACGTGTCTCTCGTTCGGTCTGGGTGGCTCGGGTCTGGACGTCTGGGCTAGGTGGTACTTCGGTTACTCTGCCATGAGAATACGTTCTCTGGGCCTGACGGAAATCTTCCGCGAAGGTTCTGGCAACCACCCAGAATTCCGAGTACTGCTCGTTGATCAGGTCAAATAAGGCCTGGAAGTCTTCGAAGTAATCATCTGGGTTCGGAAAATCCATGTCGACGATCGCAAGCTAGAGAGAAAATAGTATTTCCAAAAAAAAATTATTGACGCAACATACCATGTGGTCGCACGGGGTTAGTACTCACTCGGTTCCTCAAAAAAAAATCGCAACGAGAAAAAGGGACAAACCAAAAAAAAGGAGAAGGGCTACATGTCGATCTAGGGATACGAGGAAAAGACTAGGATTAGGACATCATTTACGACAGGCTTGCCTCGCCAACCGGTCCGCCATCTGGTTCCCGACATCGTCAGAATGTCCTTTGACCTTGACCCATTCCACGGATTCGAAGTGTCGTAAGAGGTCGGTTAAGCGTGTGAACTCCTTGCGGTGGACAATATCCTTCCCCGCGGCATTTTTCCACCCTCCGATTTTCCACTGGGGTAAATACTGAGTCATACACCGGATGACGAAGTCTGAGTCCGTGTGGATCCGGATTTTGGTTAGTCGTGACTGGGACACCAATTCGACAGCGGCAATTATTGCTAAAATCTCCGCCCGATTATTCGTGCACTTTCTGCGCAAGGGCTGCGAAATGTTCACCGGGCAATCGGGCCCAAAGTAGACGCCAATTCCCGCTCGCGCTGTGCCACCTCCGTTCCGCACGCATGATCCGTCTGTCCACACATTCACGTACCCGTCTGCATCGACCAGAGCTCGAAGGATATCTTCGGCATTCTCGACCGGGAGGACGTAGGGTTTTAATTGCGAAATGTCAGCTTTAACCTTCTTCTGTGTGGTCTCCTCGAGGATCCCATACAGGTTAGGCGATAACACCTCTACGACACGGTACGGCCCAATCCACTTCGGTGCGAATTTCGCAGCGAAGTATTTAATGGCGGAGGACAAGGGATGGTTGCGCAATAATACCCGATCGTCGAGCTGGTAGGTAGTTGGCCGATGTCGTGAATTGTAATACTTGCTTTGCCGCAAGTTTGAGTCGAGAATATTTTGAGAGATAATCAGCCGCAAATCGGCTAGCCTGCGAATCCTCTCGAGCCATAGTGAAGAGTCGGAATTTTCACAAACGATTGACGAAGGGATATCTTCGCGGATGCAATTCATTGGCAATGGATCGCGCCCGAAATTGAGGAACGCGGGGCTCGACTTAATGGTCGCGTGATATGCGGTGTTATACGCAAATCTAAATTCAGAGATATGAGAATCCCATTCTCGGTGGTCATTTTCGATGAACGCAGTGATCATGGATTTAACCACCCGGTTCACGCGTTCCGCGGGGTTTGATTGGGGATGGTACGGTGGTGTGGTTTGATGGGTTACCTGCATAGATCGGGTTAATTCTCTCAGATAGGTGTTACAAAATTCAGTGCCGTTGTCACTAAGTAACACTCGAGGCGTACCCCAACGGTTGAATATCACGTCGCGGAGAATGGTTGCAACTTTCTTGCCTGTGGCTTGTCGCAGGGGGCAACATTCAATCCACTTCGAGAACATGTCTTGCGCAACCAGCAGATAACAATTCCCGTCTTTGCTTCGCGGAAAGGGACCCATCAGGTCGACAGCGATAACAGTCCACGGTTCGTTAATGGGATGGTGTTTCAACAAGCCAGCCGGTGCTGTTTGTTCGACCTTGTTGCGTTGACAGACGTCACAATGTCGCATATACCGTATCACGTCCTGGACCAACCCTGGCCAATAGTACCTACAACGAATACGGTGCACGGTCTTCTCGATCCCGAGATGACCTGCTTGTGGGACGTCATGACCCTCGTGTAGGACCGCGCGTCGATGCTTTCGCGGCACTACTAGTTTCCACGCGGTGTCCGTTTCTAAGAGGGAATCGAAACTAGATATCGGTAAATGAACGTAGAGACGGTCTTGTTGGATCATCCAATCGGGGTTGGAGTCCGGGTTCCCACGAGTTTCAGAACAACGTCGATTGTACCAGGCGTCGTTCGGGTCATGCCAATCGGAAGCTATCTCTTTCGTGCCCGTCATCGCGCAAAGTTCGACTTCGATTTCATCGATGCGAGCTAAGGCGTCTGATACTCTGGCCGGTATGATTTTTCGGTTCTGTACGGTAAAGGTATATCCTTGTAATTTAACTACCCATCGCGCGAGTCGGTTTGTTGGTTCCTTCAAACTACTCAACCACCTAATGCTACTCGCGTCAGTTATCAGGACGAAACGATTGTGGTCCAGGTACGGTCGAAACTTCGACATCGCCCAAATCACGGATAAACACTCTCGCTCGGTTGCGGTATATCTCTTCTCACACTCAGATAAGGTCCGACTCGCATAACAAATGACTTGTTCAGTCTCGTCGATAACCTGACTCAAGACTGCCGCGATTCCCACTGCACTAGCACTTGTCTGTACTGAAAAAGGGTTCGAGAAATCCGGAGGAGTCAGGGTGACTGCGGAAGCTAAGGTCGTTTTGATCTGCTCAAACGCCGATTGCTGTTCGCGGCCCCAAGACCAAGATTGTTTCTTCCGGAGTAACCTCGTCAAGGGTTCCGATAGAGTGGCTAAGTCAGGGATAAATCGTCGGTACCAGCTAACCATGCCGAGAAAACGTTTCAGGCGTTTCACGGTGTTTGGGGCAGGATAATCGAGCACTGGTTTGGACTTTTCCGGATCTACGTGTAGGCCCGTCTCGTCAACTATAAACCCAAGGTAACGAACGCTCGAACAGCAGAAGTTACTCTTATCCGCGTTTATAGTCAATTTGGCCGAGCGTAATCTATCGAGTATAATCCGCAATTGCCGGATATGCTCTTCAAACGAACGTGTGACTACAATAATGTCATCAAGATAGACAAACGCATAAGGTGCCATATCCGGACCGATGATAGTGTCCATCAGCCTTTGAAACGTGGCGGGAGCACCTGTTAAACCGTACGGCATCCGACAAAAATGATAAAACCCTTTCCCGGGTACCGCAAACGCGGTGATCTCGCGACTGCTCGCAGTCAGCGCTACCTGATGGTATGCTTGACTCAAGTCTATCGTTGAGATATAACGAGCTTCTCGAAGTTTGTCGAAAATGCTGTCGATAGGCGGTAAGGGATATGCATCGCGTTTCGTAACTCGATTCACTTCGCGAAAGTCTAGACAGAAACGATAGGTGCCATTTGATTTTTTAATCATAACTATGGGAGTGGACCAAGGACTTGAAGAGGGTTCTACGATCCCTTCTTCCAGCATGCGGTCGACCGCTTTACAAATTGCGTTATATACGTGAGGAGATACGCGACGAAACCTTTGACGAATTGGTGGATGACCGCCGACATCAATGTGATGCGTGAGAACATTGGTCAGAGACGGCCGAGATGAAGGGGGAGCTAATGCTGAAGCTAGCATCTCGCTCAATTGATCTTGTTGGAGTTCAGAGAGTGTGGTTAGACCATGACAGTTCAAATGTTCTGTCTCGGAGATTTCCGTCTCGAACGGGAACGTTTGAGTTAGATCCTCTGTAAAGGACCAAGACGGGGTGACAAAATCGACATGAATGTGAAGGGCTTTCAGGAAGTCTAATCCGAAAATACAGGGAAACGGTGACGAAGGGAATGCTCGCGCGGTCAGCACAGCATAGTGGTCACCTAGCGTGACAGGTATTCGGACTGTGTATTCGCTGGTTTCGACCTGATCATTCGCGACCCGAATCCGCGCCTTCGAAGGACGGGTTTCCAGCGCCAGATCAGCAGCGATTCTCAGACCCTGTGGTCCTAGAAAGGTACCCGTGGCTCCTGAGTCCACTAACCCGCGAATCGGAAGGCCACCGATGCGTACTTCCAACAACAAGGGTCTCTCTCGAGACATTGTGAGCACGACAAATTCCGGTATCGGGGTACTGTCATAGTCAGTGTCGGTCAGGGAGGTATGTACCCCATTTAACATCCCTGCTTCGCGTTTCCCGCACAATTGGGACATTTACGCTTCATAAATTCAGGTTTCCCACAACCATAGCAGAAAACTCTTCGCGGCTCCGGACATTGATTGTATCGGTGTCCCGAGGCCTCGCAATTCCAACACGTCGCGGGGGTGACGAGAACGGTTGTAGGGTTCGTTTCGCTAGAGGAAACAGGAGTAGTCGAAATCGGAACGACGGTTTCGTGGGAGTGCCGCTTCTCGGACGACTTCAGGGTCGCCTTCTTTTTCTTCTCAGACGGGCCGAGGGCGAAAAGATCATCCATCCACTCTGATTCGTCAGGGGAGTCAGATTCGACGGCGGATGCGGCTTGGTTCCGCGGGGTATTACGCGCTCGAGGGTCGCGGTATGCTAGGTCCGCGAATAAGGACCGTTCGGGTGTGGGTGGTGGTCGGTATAATTTCGCGGCCAGATAGACGCGTTCGCGATTTCCAGCCATGGCCTCTAGTTCATCCAAGGTGCGGAGAGAATCGATATTAATGGCCCACTGAAGCCGGGGGAGCATATTTCGATACGCACAGTCTAATTTTTCCGCCTCGGGCCAGCGGGGACGTGCACGATTCATTAACCCACGAATGCAGGTAAGGTAGTCTGCGACTGCTTCCTGTTCACCTTGGGTGCGACGCAAAATCTCAAGGCGCAAGGTATGTTGGAAATCCGACTTTAGGAACCGCAATTGGAAGGCTTGGATAAAATCCTCCAAGCGCGCCCACTCGTGTCGTCTATCGCAAAACCATTCCAGGGAAATCCCTGAGAGGAAAAAGAGGAGGCTGGCTAGCATGCACCGATCGTCTAGCGGCATGATTTGTCGACCCTCCTGCAACCGTATCAGGAACGATTCCGCGTCTTCCCTTCCCGAAAAACGAAGATTCCACCGCCGCATGATATCGTACGCGTTAGCGGCACTTTGGCTACGGTTTTCTGACGCGGGTGCAGAGTGGGTCCGCAAAGGTACTTCGAATGGGGGCGGTCGGGCGCCTGCTCCCGGCGGTACATAGGGGAGAGAACCGTAGATAGGGGCGTCGTAATCATCGACTCCGACGCCCGCTCGGGATCGAACCGGTGCCGATACCCGTGGGTATTGGGCTGAGGCAATATTATATCGTGCTCCAACGGAGATCGGCGGTGCTTCGTATCTACACGGCCTAGGGAGCTGGAGAGTCACGTGGGGTGGATCTATCGCGCGTTGAAATTCGGCGCGAAGGTCTCGGGGTGGTATTTCTCCGATACCATGCGGGGTACCGTATGGTTCTGAGACTTGGAACGACCACTGTTCTGTTCCGGCTCCTATTGTCGGTAACTCTTCCTGAAGTATCGACATATCCCAGTTAGGTCGCGGGATTCTCGGTATTGCACCCCGGTTGATAGACTTTCGCGTGACAGGGGGTACCGAAAATTCCGTATGGTTAGGTAGGGGAGGCTGCGCCATCGTTTGGCGCGATGGGTTGGTTGTTTGTTGTCCTGTTGAAGGGGTTACAGGGTAGGTGTTAGCGGGAGGGCTATGGATCATGGCGGAGGCCATGGCTCCGAGCTGACCTGGTACCGGATCGAAAGGCCCGCGGGTCACGTAGGCCGTCGTCGATGGCATGGTGAGGGCAGGCTCACTCACGATAACCGCGTTTGGTGTCAATCGATATGACCCGTAAGATGATAGATCGTCGACTATTGAGTTTTGGTCAAGGTCGCTTTTGGGTCTAATCCCGGCCACACAGGCTTTGATGAGACGCACTCGCCGTGTGTGTACGATCCCGTCCGTAGGTAACTCTCGGATCAAGAGTTCGTGGTCTAATGCATTCGCATTCAATGAGGTAACCCAGTGGGTGATCCTTTTCTCTACCGACATTCCACTAAGTGGACCACCAGAGGACTAGAGTGAAGGCAATATTATTGTTTACCAAAAAAAAAGGGAGAACAAAAAAAGGGACCAAAAGAAACTAAAGTTATCGAGATACAAAAAAAATAACTAAGAAAAACAAAACATAACAAAAACGAAGTAAAGAAACACAAGATAATAACGACCGAATGTTAGAGCAGAAAGAAATGTATCGCAAAAAAAAATATACTGCTTCAAAATCAAAATAGTCGTATTGGAAATAATATTCCCTCGAAATTAATTCCCAGTTCAAAAATGAAAAGTATTTTTATCGATAAGTTTCAGAAACTAACCATCAAGGACGCCGGACCAAAATATTCAACCCAAACAAGATAACGAACTCGGAAATAATTTCGAATTTTAAAATAAAATTATTTTAGACACTTTTATCAGAAATGATGCGCCAAGGACGCTCTACCAAAACATTGAGCCCAAACAAGATAACCGAACTCGGAAATAATTTCGAATTAAAATAAAATTATTTTTGACACTTTTATCAGAAATGATGCGCCAAGGACGCTCTACCAAAACATCTGAATAAAAACATTTCAAATAAACGATGTTTTTCTTTTTCTTTTTTTTTTTTTTTTTTTTTTTTTTTTTTTTCTATATATATATTTTTTTTTTATATATAAATAAATATAAATAAATACATTCACACGTCCTTTTCTTATTCCGTCTTTTCTTTTTAAAAAAAAATAATTATTCTCAATCACAATACTCTCTATCTTCACTTTTTTTCTTCAATTTCCCTTATATCTCAACTCATTCATACAACCTATACCCCC
>JABFPG010000070.1:0-10808 GCA_022817505.1 Dicroscelio sp. ZL-2020 | reverse complement strand
CTTCATTGTTTAATAACTTTTTTAATTTGATTTGATTAGTGTTTTGATACTGGTCGGAATCGGACGTGTTTTGTGTGCGTTGCGGGTTGACCGTTCAAAACAATTCTAAAGTGTCCGTTAAATTACATTTTATTTGATGGACTTTAATGGGCTGTAATTTTTACTACTGGACTGGATTTTTGGATTGCACAAGTTTCTGGCACATCGGGGTTGCACGTGAGGATTTGGAGTTTCCTAGATAATGTGTGTATTTTGGCCGTTAAATCGAGAAACGTTTCTTCGCATTCTTGATCACTGATAATGAGCGATTCTGCTGCTTTAGATAAAGATCCGAATAAGATCTGTGCGGCATGCGGAGAAAATGTTGTATCGGAAAATATTCACTGTGTTCCATGCAATAAGGATTTTCACCCACGCTGTGTGATTTTTCACAAAAATGTTGATGCCAACGGTGAAACTGTTTTATGCGCTGGGGAGAAAACCACCGAATTGCTTGCAACTAAAGAAGGTCCGAAAGTTTTGAGTGTTCAAAAAAAAGAGATTGTTGCTGGTCGCCGTGTAAAGAGGCGTAGGAAATGTAAGGGTGATTTGGAGGAGTCGGACAAGGAGACAGAATGTAATGTTGAGATTTCAGCAGTAGACGTGAGTACCACTGTAAGCTTGCTACTGGAAAAGAAGTTAAACGAATTCAAGGTGGAAATGTTGAATGCAGTGACTAATATTGTAAAGAGTTACGAAAACAAAATTGATAATTTGTGTGTTGAATTAGCCAAGCTGCGTGATATGGTTGAGAATAAAGCGGGTGTTAATAAAAAAAAGAGCTATTCCGATGCAGTTATTAAATCGAAAAATATTGATACAATTGTTATAAAATCAAACAGTAAGTTGAACGATATAGACGCTCAGAAGGTTGTGAAAGAAAAAATAGATATAACAAATCTACCTATGGGAGTGAATGCAATGAGAAATAAAAAAGATGGAACTGTAATTCTGCGGTGTGAAACGACGAGCAATGAGGATAGAGCACATGAAATTATTCAAAACTCTTTGGGTGATGATTTTGTTGTGAAGAATGTTACTATAAAGAAACCAAAATTGAAAGTGACTGGTGTGTGTGAAGATGAATTTAAATTGGATGATGTGGCAATTGTGAATGCAATTCGCAAACAAAATAGTTTAAATAAAAAACCGGAAGAACGTACAGTAAATGTAATCAAAAAGATCATGAAAAAGTCGCAAGCTGGCGTGAATTTCGGGTCCATAATTATAGAAGTCGATGCGAAAACCTATTTTGAATTTTTAGAAATGGATAAAATTAATTTAGGCTGGCATAAGTGTAAAATATATGAATATGTGGGCGTTTTGAGATGTTTCAATTGTTGGGGCTTTCATCATACGCAGAAGTTTTGTAAATCAGAATTGAAATGTCTTAAATGTTCTGGAAATCATGAAAGTAAAAATTGTAAATCCTTGAATGTAAATTGTATAAATTGTATCGAGAGAAATAAACAGTTTAATACAGATTTAGATACAAAACACGAAGCGACAAGTACCGAGTGTTGTGTTTATATATCGAAATTGAATCAAGAGAAACAGAAAATTAATTTTGATTGCGATTAGCAATTAGCAGTTGATCATTCGAAAACATCCTCGAAATTGTATGATAATAAGAAGCTTCGATTTTATTACCAAAATGTTCGAGGACTTAAATCTAAACTTCGTGATATTGAAAAATTCAATTATATCTTTAACTATTACGACATTATTATTTTGACAGAAACTTGGTTATGTCCTGAAATTTTAAATACGGAAATAAAGTTAAATAATTTTATTGTATTTAGACAGGATAGAAATGGGAATAATAGTTTACATAAGAGAGGTGGTGGCGTGCTAATTGCGGTGAAGAATATTTTACAGAGTTCTCAATTGAAATCTTCTGATAATGTTGAACATTTATTTGTCCGTGTCATGTTTGGTACTATTGGTCTGATAGTTGGTGCAGTGTATTTTCCGCCTCTTACATCTGCGGATGTATGTCAGTCTTACTGTAGCTCTATAGAGGATTTTGATGTTGAGTTTCCCAATGACAAATGGTTTCTATTTGGGGACTATAACTTGCCTAATGTGTCGTGGACACACGGTATTTATGCGAGTTATCCCGTTTTCAATCAGAATACCACGTTACGGGAGAAAACAATATCGAAGTCTCTCGCGGATGCAGTGGGTCTACTGAATCTCTTTCAGACCAATGGCGTTGACAATGAGAACGGAGTTAAATTAGATCTTATTTTTAGTAGTTTCGACAATATTCAGTGTGGATTGAGTGACGAATATATTGTGAATTGTGATAAACATCATCCGCCATTGTTTGTTGAACTTACAACTATATTGGACGATCACCGCTTAAATTATGTGGACTATATTTATGATTTTAATTCTGCTGATTACAATTCAATTTTAAACTTTCTAGGCAATTTCTGTTCCTGTGTTAATTTATGTTCTATTTCATTCAATGACTCTATTTCACTATTGTATTATAACTTATATTGTTGTATTGAGCGTTTTGTACCAAAGAAGAAAATTTGTCCTTCAAAATTTCCTCTGTGGTATAGTAATGAACTGAGAAATATGATTATTTTGAAACAAAAGGCACATAAATTGTATAAATCGTCTGGAAACTTGAATGATTACTCATATTTTTCTGATCTCAGGCAAAAATGTAAGATGTTATCAAGAAGGGATTATCGTGTATACTGTGATGATGTTGTTGTTTCAATAGCTAAAGATCCTAAATATTTTTGGAAATATATAAATTCAAATAGAAAAGAAAAAGGTTTGCCAAACGTGATGTATTGGGACTCCAAAGCTTTATTGGATGGTCAGTCTATTGTGAATGCATTTGCCGATTACTTCAGATCTTTTTATGGGTCCTCAAATCATACGAACATCTTTGTACCCGATCAATCTCCGAATACTATTAACTATTTAGATATATCTATCATCGACATTTTTAATAAGATCAATAAGTTGGATTCAAATAAAAGTTCGGGACCGGATTTGATTCCACCAATATTATTAAAAAAATGTAACTTTATTTTTTCTCAAATTTTACACATTATATTTAATAGATCTTTACATGAAGGCATTTATCCAGATCAATGGAAATCTGCTTTTATTATTCCCATCTTTAAATCTGGAAATAGAAATGATATTTTAAACTATAGACCAATTTCAATTATGAACGTAATTCCGAAACTTTTCGAATCCATTATTTTTGACAAAATTAAATTTTTAATCACTCCACATCTTACACATAACCAACATGGATTTGTTGAAGGGAGAACGATTGAGTCCAACTTGATGTGTTATTCTCAGTTTATATTAAAGTCAATGGATAATGGTATTCAGGTAGATAGTGTCTACACCGATTTCAGTAGAGCATTTGATTCGGTAAATCATGAATTGTTGATACAGAAACTGAAATCATTTGGCTTTACCGGATTTATTTTGAAATGGTGTGAAGATTATGTGAAAAATAGGATTCAAATTGTTAAATATAAAAATTTTGTATCAGAGCCAATTAAAGTTTTATCGGGAGTCCCACAAGGATCTCACCTTGGACCATTGTTTTTTAATATATTTATTAATGACGTTTCTTTTATTTTTGACAATGTAAATTATTTGTTATATGCGGATGATTTGAAGATTTATAAAAGTGTGACTTCAGTTTCAGATCAGATGGATTTACAGAATTGTCTGAATAATTTGAGTAAATGGTGTGAAATGAACAAATTAGACTTGAACATATCTAAATGTAATTCAATAGTTTTTTCGAGAAATAGAATGACATTAGATTTTACTTACAATATTGATGATTCTGATTTAATTAAAGTTTCGTCGTTAAAGGATCTTGGCGTTATCTTTGATAATAAAATGACTTTTAATGAACATATAGACAAATGTGTTAATAAATCGAGTCAAATGCTAGGTTTCGTGAAAAGAAACTGTAGAGCATTACACTCTTTCCAAGCAATTAAGACCCTTTATCTAACGTTAGTCCGTCCTATATTAATGTTTGCTTCGTGTATTTGGTCACCCATGTTTAAATGTCACATTAATCGTATTGAGACTGTACAACATAAATTTTATAGAATTGTATCATCACATATGGGATTGCCTGATCCCTTTTTGAATCATGAGTATTCTGAGATAGCTGTATTGTTGAACATCCCTTCTCTTAACACCTTACGTATTGCACACGACATAAAATATGTATTTAATTTAATTCATGGTAATATTGACTGCTGTTTTCTTGTAAATCAGCTAAACTTTAAAGTCCCATTAAAACTGACTCGCCGCGTCCCATCATTTTTGGAATTAAATTGTAACACCTTATACGCAGAAAATTGTCCAATCAACCGAATGTGTAAACATGTAAATAATCTCGATATCGATATTTTCATTGTCTCGTTGCGTGAAATCTCACGAATTATGGAAAATGTAATACTACTTTATCGCTAGTCAACACCTTTATACTACTTATAATGCTCTTATACTATTTATTTTAGTGTTTTGTATATATTATTTTGTACCTATATTATTTTGTATATATTATTTGATTATGTATATTATATATTATGTATACTACAATGGACATATCGTCCGTCAAGTAAATAAATAAATAAATAAATAAATAAATCGTTTGCAGAATACAGTAATGAAATAATGAAACTGGATCCTATATCGAACATAATATTCTAAATACAGTTCCATCAACACCAACTTCAGATATTGAAGCATCTAATTCCAAATAAAAATATTTTATAAAAATCTATTTTATTTATATTACAAATATTGTTAAATAAATGTATTTAAAAAATATATAATAAATATAAATGAACCGAGCGGTTGTTCTGAGGTCTTACCCAAAATTGGGCGCTTAAGGTGATTTTTCAGTTCTATAATACCGGAGTTAGTGTATTTTTATATTATATCTTTTAAACATAAAATTAATACTTCTAAACATAATCACGCTAATCTACGATAATGGGAGAATGATTTGAATAAGAGAAATTTAACTAACTCTGGCATTATACAACTGAAAAATCACCTCAAGTACGGTTCTTGGTATACTCCCACTATACCAAGTATCGGTTCTGCACTGAAATAATCCTAGGGACGACGGGTAGTATCCACTTAGAACTACCTTCAAAAGTACCGTTTGGCCGCAAAAAACGTTCAGGGTCC
This sequence comes from Dicroscelio sp. ZL-2020, assembly GCA_022817505.1. Lineage (NCBI taxonomy): Eukaryota > Metazoa > Arthropoda > Insecta > Hymenoptera > Scelionidae > Dicroscelio > Dicroscelio sp. ZL-2020. The sequence goes on along the minus strand of JABFPG010000070.1, from coordinate 5,561 downwards.
GATCCCGAAAATACCATATTACATATTTATAACTATATACAGTATTTCAAATAGTATATTACTTAACAAGGGAAAAATGAGTTTTATGTTGGTAGCCCGAAGGGCTACCAACTTAAAACATCTTGTTTCCGAGTTGAGTACGATATTTCTCTTTTTCAGTGAGGAAAAGGTTATTGAACGTAATAACATGTTTATAATATATTAGTATAAAATTTCCCCCCGAAGGGATTATAACTGCTTGCAGTTATAACGTGTAACTTTTTTTTCTCTTCATTCAAATTGTTGTTTTAGTTCCATTATTGTTGTTCTATTATTACGTTCTCTTCCTCTCGGTCGGGTGCCTCCTAACAAGTACTAAAGTTTGCATTAAGAATGGTGACCGACATCTATATCCCCAAAAAAATATCCCAGAAAAAAATGACCCTTAAAAAAATATCCTAGAAAAAAAATGTCGCTTGAAAAATTTTCCCAGAAAGAAATATCCCATGAAAAAATATTCCATAAAAAATATCCCATAAAAAATATCCCACAACAAAAATAACCGTTGAAATCTAACAGTAGTCAATAAAGACATCAATCTAATTAAAAAGGAACTTTTATAATTGAGATATAATATTCAAGAATTGGGATATAGATGTAGCCCTGGTGAAAAAAATTTGTACGCATTTTTATGAATTTCTACGAGAAACTATTTCTAAAAACTACGCCTTTCTACAGTGATTCTATGCCAATTAAGACATTTCTACAATGGAACTATGCATAACTACGAAAAAAACTATGGATAATTACGAAAAAAACTACGCATTTCTACAGAAATTGACCGATTTGTGTAGTGAGGCGTAGAAAAAATTCTTATCAGTTTTTACGCATTTCTATGCGTTTCAGTCAGCAATTCCAGCTCAGTTTTTACTAATTTTTACGCATTTCTATTTTATTTTATCCAACAATTTTGGTTCATTTTTACGCATTTCTATTTGGTGTTATCCAACAATATTTATTTATTTTTACGCATTTCTACATATTTTTATTCCATATTTTCTTTCAAATTTGTATGGGTTTTTACGCATTTTTATCTATTTTTACGCATTTTTATTCAGTATTTTGCTTCAGATTTCTATGCGTTTTTCGCATTTTTATTTATTTTTCTTATTAATTTCCACACATTTATCTTATTTTGTTTTAGCATTTCAACATGATTTCAAAATATTTTCATGCATTAATGCATAATTTTTACAAATTTTACAATTAAAAATTTTTTCTTTAATTTTATCTACTACACAAAATAAATAGCTTCTTGAATAGGATATTGATCCAAAAATTAACAAGAAAATTATCTATGAAAAAAATGATTTAATTCTATTAGAATATTTATCACATACACACTTGCACCTTTTTTATCGTAAAATTCATAAACTGTGCGTAAAGAATGATCGACAAGGATGTTTTAATATAGTACTATTGCTGTTAACAAAAACCGTATGGTGATATCCATACCACGCAGGGGACAAGAAAAAAAGGTATAATTTACAATATAATTTTTTTATTACAATGCAATGCACCAGAAAAAAATACATAATTTATATAACTTATAAGATACGTTCAATAAAATAAACAAATTCGTCGTGTTTAATCGAAACAACTAGTTTTTTGTTTAGGAAGTTATCAACTCGCTGATAAACTGGAAATCGACTACCAAAGGAAGGTAAGAATAAATTAAAAAATAAATATTTATTTGAAATGTCTGATTGGATATCCAAGAACTATCTGTTTAGTTAAATTAAAATTAAAAAAGAAATAACAAACATGTTTTGATATAGTATGAAATAAAACTGAGTAAAATCAAGATTTACTCATTTTCAATTTATTGCGAGCCGCTGTAATAGCACGATTCATATATCCATTCAATTTTTCTTTGCTCGAGTTTTGTTCAAGCAGATGGCCCGTGTACCCTCGTTTTTCTAAGTATTTTCGCAGTTCCTGACTAACTACTGTTTTCTTCTCCGGCGTTAACTGCTTATGGGGCACATTTGATTGAACTCTTACACATCTTTGTGAAAGAGTTTCGGAACCCCAGATTCCAAGCGAAATATCTTTCACAAATCCTGCGGCCTCTTTTTGGGCTCGTGCTTCACAGTAGGCCATTCTTTTGCACCACACGTTGTCGCCCAAATAAATATTCCCATCTTTGATTTCCCCATATTTTAGCTCCTTCGATGATTCTGTGAAAAGAATAAAATAAATTATCATTCTCATTTTTATTTTACTGCAAGAACTAATGATTTAGTTTAGACACGGTCCATAGTTCCGAAAAACTTGAGCTATTGACTCCGTTCAGTGGTTCACTCGTACCATGAAGGTGATATTTCAGTGCATTTGCTGCCAGAATAGACTTTTTGTAAATAATTTTTTGAATATGAATAATTAGAGCAAATAAATTATATCCGTCAAACCTCTCATATTAAAAGAACTTATTATACTAAGTAAATATTTGAAATAAAATTAAACAAAATCGCAGTAACTACGCGCGTTTGTCAAGTAGAGAAAAATTCTAACGTAGTTACTACGCAAATAATAACAAATAAAAATAATACTTATATAATTCATTTGAATCTCCCAAGAGCAAAGATTTGACGGATATCATTGAGAAACATCAATTACGTTTGTAAATTGAATTAATTAAAAACACCCTAACTCCGGAACTCGAACACTGAAATATCACCTGAACACAGACAAATCACTCAGTGATACGCTGGACATTACCCACTGAAGTTTTTATCACCCTGGTAAAAATATTTCTCTGGATATTTCAGAAAAAAATTATGAAAAATTCAGAAAAAATCTCTGATAAATGTCTGAAAAGTTGTCAAAATTGGGACTTTTCAGAGACAATATTTTTGTTAACATGATTTTTTTTCTTAATATCAGAAAAAATTCGAGAAAATTCTGAAAAACTCAGAAAAAGTCAGAAAAGTTTAATTTTCTATTCTGATAATTTCATGAAAACTATTAAAAATATTTCATAGTTTCTCTAACTTTTTCAGAAATTTTCAGAATTTTCTGTGATAACAAGAGAAACAAATTCAAATTGTGATCGGCCGAGATTAACTCGGGCGGAATTGCCAAGATTGTAGTCCTCTCGTCGATCGCCGGAATCCTGGAGATGAGTCGGTCTCCGCTGGAACGTCGGAATAGGCCGTCTTCAGGAACCGGTGCAGGTATAAGAAATTAAACGCAAGGACTCCGGATCTCCATTCAACGTCTTTATTTAAATTTTCCAATTATGCTGTACATATCCTGCTCGACAGAATAGCGGCGTAATCGCGTTCACGCGGATGTCTCTCGCCCGGTCCGAGATGACGCGCTCAGAACCTAGGGCCCGCAGCAGTCAAGGTCCCGAAATCGAAAATTACGGACGACGCGCGTGACCTAATCCAGGACGGCCACGTTATCCGGACACGGGTTACGGAATCGCGAACGCGCGTAAAGTGGCTTGTTCAAATACCCCCGTAGGTAATGATCCCCGAGTACATGTGCTCAGTCGTTTATATAGTTTTCATCCCCACCATTCAACCTCATAGTCACGCGATATGACGTGGCCGAATACCATTGGTTCCCAAACGCGGCTAAATTCAGGAGGAGCTGAAAATATGACGCAATAATCGACCCTTGTTGCGCAATGTTCATATTACCATCTAATCTCGTAATTTTAATGATGAAATTTGTAATTGTTCTATTGATTAATTTGGTTAATCAAGCCATCTAATTACTCTAAATAAAGATTTATAAATTACATATTATTTCTCTATCATTCATTTAATTTCCTGAACTTAACTTGTCGTTAATTAATTATAAATTATCAATCCGCAAAAAAGATACATGATATAAAGTTAAAATATACATTACATGATTTATTTAAACCTTACTCCGTCCGGTTACAATACCACAGCTAATAAGATCTTCCTGCATTTGTACACGTTCAAATGAAATTGTTCGTATATCAACAGTGGGAAAACGTATATTAATGTATTCTTGTTCTATTCGACTTAATCGCTTTGAAAGTAAACTGTCATATAAAAATAATGAATTGCCATTGAAATATAAACATCTCCAATGGCCGAAACCAGCGCCTAAAATTTGAATGCTCTGTCCAGATGTAATAGGTTGAGCTATGTCTCTGTAGGCAACATATTGCACACTTTGAGTTGCGAATGGTGTCGTGTCCCTCACAATTTTAAGGAATGTATCTAGTGTTGCGTCATTCAAATCGCTATGTAAATCCAAAACTGTATGTAATTGAAACTAGAGACGCAACACGATTATTTAAGTGTTCTCGACGAGCTTCTATGGATTCATTTTCCCAGACTAATTGTTCATTTTCATAATTGTCAATTTCATTTATTGAAATATTATAATTAAGCGTTTCTTCTGGAGTTGCCTCTGGCATTGCCTCATTTCCACTATGTCGACTAGCCAAATTTTCTGGCGGTAATTCCGGAGCTGGCTCTCGTGTTGTCTCAGTTGTGTTACGTAGATTATTCAAGATTTCCGAAGATAATTCTGGACTTGGTTCTCGTATTGCCATATTTCTATTATGTCGACTATCCAAGATTTCCGGAAGTAAACATTTTTTGTAGAATTGAATTAATTTAGGCTTCATTTCTTGTTTCCAAAAATCTTCATCTTTTTCAACACGGATTACTTTCATACTGAGTGGCGTCCACACAGTAAATAGACAGTACTCTCGCTTCGTTATATTGAGTTGACCTTGGACTTGATAGTAATATTTGTGTGCTTTGTTTATGCAATCAATATTATTTCTATCAAATATTCTACCAACGTCTGATGGAAATAGACTGATTGCATTTTCAACAATTACTTCTCGAGCCTTATATGGACACTTAATTTCAACTATTCCATCAGAATCAACTAGACCATCTGGAGATGCTCCTAAGAATGGGTTTTCTTGATCGATAAATAAGCCACATTCCTGAATGTCTTTCTGCAGTAATTCAGATAATTGTCTTCTAGCTATTTCTTCGTTGTCATTTCCATATTTCATGGCAGGTGTTTCCTTAATGGAAGGATACAAGACACTTCGTACAAGTGTCTTACAAGGAGTTTTGGTTTTTTTCCGACAAACATCACCAAAGTTAGATGCAGTAAGCATTTTTTGCCTCAATACATGCCACAATTCTGAGTTTCTTTGAGCTCTTGTGTCTTGCTCAATTTTCTCCCATTCATCGGCATTTCTTTGCAATCGAATCATCAGATCCTTCTCAAGTTGTTCTACGATTTCAGGTTCTTTGTCGGGCTGCTGTGACCTTGGTCCGTAAAACTGATCTGTCTGCGTTCTTTGTCGATACTTATTATAGCGACCATTTTCTTGTCTGTATTGTTTGTTTCGTTGAATAAGCTGTTGCCGTTGTTTGTGCAGTTTTTCAACAATAAGTGGAACGGTTTTATTATTACTTTTATAAAATTGAGCCAAGGATTCTTGCGTGTTATGTTGCAAGAGTGCGCCATACACCCTTGCATCATATGAACCTCTCGCTCCAAAGTTC
>JABFPG010000069.1:0-10828 GCA_022817505.1 Dicroscelio sp. ZL-2020 | reverse complement strand
ATCAACTTTCAGTTATTCAAAACATTAACACAATATTTTTACAAATCTTTAGATGGAAAAAATTAGATGCTTTGAGAGATCGAATTAACCCTTTCATTCACAATGTACGTTATATTGTACAAAATTTAAAAAACGATAAATTCAAATATATTAAAAACATATTGTTTTTTATGAATCATTTTTAATTAAATATATTCTGTGTTAAAAATGATATGATGAAGTTATTTCATTCAATTTTTTATAAATATTAGAATTATTGCAAAAATTAAAAAAAAAGTTGCAATTTTTGTTTGACAAAAAATGCTTAATTTTGTTATACTGATACGAAATATATCAGTTTCAGTCAATTTCTAACGTGTAATAAGAAGTGTGACTGAAAGGGTTAAATATATAGATATTTTTATTATTATCAACAATTACCAAGACAAATTGGGCTCAAATTTAATTTTCTAATACTAAAAATACCACTACCAAGTTATTTCTTGTAAATAAACTTTAACTCTTTATTTATTATTTTGTTTGTTGTCGTTTGGTTAGAACAGCTGAGAATGGCGAGGAAAAAACCAATTTTAAATCGTGACGTTTTCGATTCACAGAGAAAGGGTTAAGAAATGTAATTTTTAATCATCGGTTGAGCATATGTCATGGCTCGTTTGTTTTTTACCTTTGGAAGGTAGGGTTTTTAGTTTTTACTTCTGTTTTATTATAATAATTTTAATTTGAATTTTTAGTTTTAATTTTTTAGTTTGAATTTTTCATTCTAATTATTTCAATTTGAATTTTTCATATTAAATTTATCAGATGGAATTTTGTAGTTTGAAATCTTGAGTATGAATTATTAGTTTAAATTTGTCTCCTGAAAATATGAATCCTTGAAATTGTATCTCAATATGAATTTTTTAATTCAAAATTTTCAATTGGAATTTTTTAGTCTGAATTTTTCAATTTGAATTTTTCTATTTAAAATTTTCAATTTTAATTTTTCAAATTGTATTTATAAAATTAAATTTTTTATGGTGTCTACATGTATATAACGTTTAAAAATTTCTCGTCAAAAAATTATCACACATCATAAATATAACATACTAAAATATCACAAAACATATTTATAACATACGAAAATATCTCACAAAAAATATCGCACGCAATAACCCCCGAACCGAAGTGTTTAATACACAATTTTAGGGTAGACTTTCGCGCTGAATTCGAATCTGAAAGCAAAACTCGGTGCTCTCCCCACCCTCCGCAGATATTGTCGATTTTTGGGGCGCGCGGCTTCGCTTCGCGCGCTGCGTTTAAAGCAAGGATGTTTGTATTAAATATTATAGTTATCTCTGTTAAGCAATTTGCATTAAAAAATAGTATGTAGGGGAGCGTGACCAACAGAGGAACGCTCTCCCCTACTGAAGAATACCTGTTTATAATAAAATTCATATTGATACATAAAATATGTAAAATTTACATCAACGTATACATTCTTATTGTGCACTATTTTTGGTAACTTTGAAAAGTGCCAATTATAGCTTTTAAAAAGGTCGATTTCGACGATGCATCCTCAGCAGAACACTTTTTCGGTCACTTCTCGATGCGGTACTTCCAGCACCAAAATGCAAAATGAGGCAAATGGATCTGTATACCTTGTATAAAACGGGAAATAGCAGAAAAACTTATAAAAAGTAATATAAAACATGAAAAGGCCACATGTATTCTATACGCATTTTCTAAAAAAGTGATTGGAATTATAAATTTTCTTTTGATTTTAATTTCTTGAGGGGAATAAAAAGAATCAAATTCAATAGTTAAAACATTTATGGTATTTGAAAGATCCAGTTGGACGACCATGCTACCATAAAAATTCAATAATTTTCATGTAAAGTTACGTGAAGATAATGCTAGATCGCACTAAACTGAATAAAGTTACGAATTTAAAAAAAACGGCCTTTTCGCTATTTTTGAGGATTTTTTTCATATACATTGATTTTGCAATACATTATCTCACTCTAACAAACAAAGTTGTTTGATGACCTTATTCTCTATTAAAAAAGCTTCCAACTGCACCAAACGGGACGTCATTTCATGCAATATTAAGTTCACAATCGCGGTTTAAAAATTGGGGTCCTCTTGGACCCCAGTCTGTGCTCAGAGGTAAGAAAAATATAGTCTGTGCCTCTAGGGTTAAATATCATGACATTAAAATTAATTTTTCTATTAAAATGTAGATACTGTATGTTTTGTTAGATTTGCTGGTCACAAAGTGACGCACCGCTCTCTGACAGAATTATTCGACGTTGGTTTGGGAACGGCACACTCTATGGTGGACAGAGTGATCGACTTTTTGTACGACGCAGCACCGGCTTTTATTTCATTTCCTGCAACGGCTGAAGATCCGGAAGCAAAAGCAGCCGAATTTCTGGAAAAATCAAACATCGACGGGATTGTTGGCGCAATCGATGGGTCGTACATTTCTATCCGTACGCCCGCAAACAAAATAAGTGCCACATACGCTAATCGACATGATGAAACGTCGATTACTCTTCAAGCGATATGTGATGCCAGAATTAAATTTTTAGACTGCGCAACGGGATCACCAGGGCGTATGCACGACGCACGCATATACAATCATTCTTTTGTAAAGGACAAGATTGATACCATGGGTCGAGAATATCACATAATAGGAGATGCTGCATATCCCTTGGCTGTGAACTTATTAATCCCATATAAGGATTTTGGGAATATACGACCAGAACAAATTAGATTTAATTTACAAATAAGTGCGTGTCGGGTGGTCATCGAGAACGCATTTGCTCTTCTTAAAGGAAGATTTCGACAATTAATCAGACTCGATATGATGGATGTCGAAAGAATATCAAAATTCATCATATCATGTTGCGTTATGCACAATCTGTGCATCGATGCAAATGATATTCCAGAGCAATTCACTCCATTTTCTGAAGTTTACTTGCAACCAGAAGATTATGTTTTCGAACAAAATAGACATCAACGACATTTGGGTTCATTGAAACGCGACGAAATAGCACAAATGTTGTAATAATTAACGCGTCCACAAGAAGAAGCTAAAAAATATCCTGTTCTCTCTGACGATGACAATGCCTCCCAGATGATGACAACGCCTCCTAGGTTGTGTATAAGAAGAAACCGATTGACCGTTAGCTGCCCCTGGTGAACCCCATGCCATCGCCCGCGACTAGAACGCCATGACCAAGAACCTGACAAGTAAACCAAAACTCGTGGAGTCGTTCATGACGCTCATACAGAGTTACTCGGAACGGGAGCGAGTTGCAGAAAAGAGCGAGGAAGCTGGATACAAGAGGTCCGAAGAAGTCAAGCAGAGAAATCGCAGAGATAAGTTCACGCCGCTCAACATAAACATGACAATCCGTATTTGTTGCAGTTGGATGTATAAGGAATTAAAAATATAACTGCAATAACAATATGTGGAAACAATTGTTTAATTAAAATGTAATCAAAATACAGTTAACAGTTTGAGATGTTTTATTTTTCACCTAAATACAATGAATTATTGTCGTAATACCATGAATTCTTTTTTAACGAATAATAATATTCACAAACATATTATTAATCCTTTATCATTTTGTACAGTTTTAAATACATTAATATAATAATTTAATTTAACGATTTATTCAGTCTTCTAAATTGCCAAGTTTAATCACATGTTTTGTACTTTTTAATAAGTTATACTTATTAAAATAATAGTATTTTCTTTTTCATTTTTCTTCTTATAATATACTTGTCGCTTTCTTCAGTTTTTAATATAATAAAAATAAACTATATTATAACGTAGTTCTTAAGAAATTAACCTTTAAAATATATTACAATATACGGATTTATTTATTGCTTCTTAAATATTTCTTTAATAAGGGCCAATTTTTCTTGGTGTCTGCGTTCTCTATTTTGACCGTTATCTCGTGCAATTCGCGTGCCAGATCATCTTTACTTTTTTTAACGGGAACAGCACCATCTGATTTACAATACGAAGATCCCTTTTTACGTTGAAATTGGCCTATTCCCACCTGCACTTCTGTTTCCACGTGATCCGAAAACTCTTTTATACCTGCAAATTCTTTACTGTATAACGACTTGACAGGATTATTCCCGGATCGACGATTTTGCTGCAATTTTTGTTTCTCTTGGTTTTCTAAGTATCTAAAACGTTTTTCAACTTGCTCTGCAGTTCTGAAGCTTGATTGATTATTATGCATATCTAGTGCGATTTTTCCCACATAGCTTTTTTGTTTTTAAAAAAGCGTTTTGGTCCAATTTGTGGAAAGTACAAACTGTATTTGTCGAGCAGAAATTTAGATTCTTTTTCAGTCCAAGATTTATCTTTGCACTTTGACGTACTTTCTTCGGATCTCTCCTCTTTATTTTCATAAACTTCGTCATCTAAGAAATAGAAACAAGAAAATTAAATAAATAAAACCATTAACAGTAGATATTGATTAAATATAATTAATCTTAAAAACTATTGCATCTATTTGACCAAAAAAATATTCTCAAATTTTATTACAAACCAAAAAATATTATAGTACCATAAGTCTACCCATGTTAAAAAAAATTATTAAAAACGATTAAAACTAGGATAAATTCCTATTGCTGAATCATTATATCTCTTCTAATAATGGTTTTTATCGGATTTAAACATTTTATATTGCAACTGGATTTTATTATTGCTTTTAATAGCATTTTTTTGTCCTTTCTTTATTTTTCCTTCTTTTTTTGTATTTTTGCATATATATTTTTGTATTTTTTGCAAAAATTTTTGCAAAAAACGAATACAAAATTTTTTTTTAAATTAAGATATATGATTATCAAAGTTTCCATTAATTGACAAAGAACTATTCATTGTAATTTATTTTTTATATAAGAAATATTGTAGAATAATGTGATTACAAAATGCAAACAAAAACATTTCGATTATTTCAAATTTCTACCTTCAGTTTCTCTGCTGCTTTCCTGTACTTCATCATCAGACAATTCTTCAATAAATTCATACTTGGTACAACCTGAAACAATAACAAAACTATAATAATTACTAAAATTTTTTTATTTTTTTTTATTTCAACAATTTTTTTTTAATTTTTCCATTTTCAATTAAATTTTTAAAATTTTATTTCAAAAGAAAAATACAAATATAGCTGTACTACAGAATTTATATTAATCTATATAAAAAAATTGCAACATTTTTTTATTTTGATAAAAATATTTAGGTTATATTTTCTGAAATATTATAACTTACCATTTTCGTCTTCTATTAGGCATAAAATTTTTGAGCCTTGTTTTATTGGGTTCCCTTTTTCGTCTCCTACAATTTGATTGACCAACATGTTTTAAAATGAAACAAATTTTAATTAATAAACCTTGAAATTAAGCGCTAAATTTGACAATCACTTCTCTATTCTTGTTTGTTTTTCATGGAATTTTAATTATCGAAACCCCGTTCAGTAGCTAAGTTCGCGCCTAAGTTTTAGGACAAATCGTTTTCGAACACACATTCGGTAGCTATAAGCATAACTTTTAGGACAAATCTTTTCCGAACACAAGTTTCGATATGACAGATATTCGTCTGTCGCTACATCATTTCCGAACACAAGTTACGGGAAAGTATTCCGTGGAGGCGAGAGAGAATCATTTCCGAACACGCCATTATTAAAGAAAAATCATACGAATAAAAAAGAAACCCAAAAAAGGAAATTAAATAATATATAAAATTGAAAATGAAAAAAAGGAATTTAAATGAAAAATGCGCTAACAACAAAGGAATAAAAAATATATATATACAAATTTATCAATATACGCTACAAAAATATAAATTTTCTTCCAATGAAATATAAAATGAGCTGCGTTCTCGTCGATATAACTTCAGTTGGTTTAGAGGCGTCCGATAGCGAACAAGCGTGCGACTTAATTTTGTACTTTATTTAATTCAATTTACTGTTTTTTAATTTTGAGAAAATAAACATTTATTTGTTTTTTTTGTTGTAAATTCAGTTTATATTCCTTAAAAAATATTATGGTCCGCATTAAATTGAGGACTCATAAACCTAACAGAGTCCAACCTTTTTTATTATTTTTTAATATACAAGTATAGTGACCAAATTCTACATTTTCACCATGATGTATAAATTCCACTTATTACTTCGTAAATTTTGCCTTCATATTTACTTTCTCACTGCTGTAACTTATTAAAGAAAAAAGCATTGTTGTAACTTATTAAAGAAAAATCATACGAATAAAAAAGAAACCCAAAAAAGAAAATTAAACAATTTATAAAATTGAAAATGAAAAAAGGAATTTCAATGAAAAATTGCGCTAACAACAAAGGAATAAGAAAAAATATATATACAAATTTATCAATATACGCTACAAAAATATAAATTTTCTTCCAATGAAATATAAAATGCCAAGTACCTCATAATATAGCTTTGAAAACAAAAAAAAACATTAAAACTGAAAAAGCGCCAAGTATAACGCGTTATTGCAACTTAAAAAAGAGAAGGTAAATGTTAGATTATTAATTTTAACAAAATAAAATTCATGTTTGCGTTATAAATTTATTAATAATTGCGTTATAAATTTATTAATAATACATTTGAATTTACAATTTATAATTTTGTAAACTTTGTACATTATAATGTACACGGTGAATGAAAGGATTAATATATGTCGTTTCTGGTATGCGCATCTTCCCATATACAAAGAAAACCATTAAAACAATTATTAATAAATTTATAACGCAAACATGAATTTTAATTTGTTAAAATTAATAATCTAACATTTACCTTCTATTATATTTTTGAAATTTAACAAATGTATACTTGAATTCATTTAAATAGTTAAAATTAATAATTCAACAATTATTTAACAATTATATAGTTTAGATTTTCAAAATTCATTATTTAGTTGACATAATCTATAAGACGCGTTTTTAATTCTCTATAAGTATTCCTCGACTGAAAATACCATAAATAATAATTATTCCTTTATAAACAAATAAAATCTGGAAATTAATAAATATATAAACAGTTGCTTAAACAATTTTGAAAATGAAAAAAAAGGAATTTAAATGAAAAATGCTCTAAGCACACAGGAATAAAAAAAAATATATATGCAAATTTATCAATATACGCTACAAAAATATAAATTTTCTTCCATTGAAATATAAAATGCCAAGTACCTCATAATATAGCTTTAAAAAAAAAACAAAAAAAATGTTAAGTTCGGTAGTTTGGTTAGTCTTTATAGTTTTTTTGTTTTGTTGAATTCTAAAAAAAAGAAAATAAGAAAAAATGTCAAGTTCATTATCTTCGTTAGTCTGCAGTTTTTTTAGTTTTAAAATTTAACAAAACTTAAAAAACTATGAAGACTAACAATGTTATCACATTTTACTTTTTTTACGACGTGGATTAGTCCTGGGAACACTCTGGGGATTAATTCACTCAGGTAATAGAAAATTTGTTTACTTTTAATCCCTCTGATAGAATATTTTGCAGTTTATTCGTCGATAAATTTTTTATGTGTCCATCGCTTTATTAGATCTTTTATGTTGTTGATAATGCTATCAAGAGGATTTTTCGCAACCTTTTTGTATGTATTACCATTAGTTTTTACTATATTCTGATTTGTCTAAGGCTACTGTAAAATTATAAACAAATCATGCTTTTCGACACCGGATATTAACCCGTCAGTGGGCGCGTACTTTTCGGATCTCTTTGTTTATCAAGAAAAGTCCGACTCGGTTATCTTATTATGTCGGTCAAAAAGACATGGTGTGACCACTCAGGGGTTAAAAAACTTATATTAAAAGCAAAATTATATTAAAAAATAAAAATACATTTGTTATAAAGAGACGCTCGTTTCTGATTTGCGGTTACAAAAACATTATCTTTAATATACAATGAGATGTTTTTATATTACATGAAATATTATTAACAAAAAATTGTTTTTTTAATTAACAATTTCATTTTTTTCATGTTCTGCGCTAGCTATTTTGTTGAAATACAGTAGATCATGCGGGGAATCTTTCGAAGAAAAATGTTCTATAATAAAATTTTGATGATGGCAATTATTTTAAGAATTATTTAATTTGTAATTACGTCGCTTAAACTGATTTATTATCCACTTCATATACGCGTAAATAAATAAATGCTTTATATTTTCTTCAGAAAAATAATAAAGAACGAGTTTCGTGCAGCAATCCTACGTGCCACACGCGACGCGCAAGGAAACGCGACTTAATTACAAATTAAATAACTTTTAAAATAATAGCGATCACTATTTTTCTTAAAAGGATTCCCCGCATTTGCCACTGTATTTCAACAAAATAGCTAGCGCAGAACATGAAAAAAATGAAATTGTTAATTAAAAAATCGATTTTTTCGTTAATAATATTTCATGTAATATAAAAATATTTCCTTGCATATTAAAGATAATGCTTTTGCAACAGCAAAGCAGAAACAAGCGTCTTTTTATAACACATATTTTACGAAATATAACTTTTTTTAACCGTAATCGGGTCACCATTTTTCTGGTATCTTTTTCGCTCTCAAAAAATGTCACTCGGATGTCTTTGTCGTACAGACAAAAGTGACAGAGGTTGACCCGAGAACGTTTAATATCCAGAGTTGAAAAACATTGTTTTTTTATAACTTATTTAAAAATTAATATTTTGCAAAACTGATTTAGGATCTTTTTTTTAGTAATAAAGGCTAACAGTATATCAATTTATTTTATAATTTTAACACTTGTTGTAAATTGGTGGTCCATTTCAAAAGGCTTGGCATGAGTTACCCAGAAATATTAGTGTATCATCAAATCTAATAATATTGTCTAAACAGAAATATTCATAATCTCAAAGCATGATACATAATCATGCTTATGAATATGTCTACTGCGAGGCATATGTATGCTTGTATCCATCAACTTTTGTTTTTGTGTGCCTAGCTGAGTCACGATTATAGTATGCTGGATAGATTTATTTTTTCTCTGATATAAGTTCCTCGTTAAAATATAATGTAACGTTCTGACGTAACGAATACACGTAATCGTTATCCGACAATTTGTAACGTCGTTACTTTATCGTTACATTTATGAAAAATGTAACGCGTTGCTGTTAACGTTACAAAAAATTTTATAACGTATCGTGTAACACGTTACTTCCCAAGTCTGGCGAAAATACGTGACGTCTGAGTTAAGTGAAATACCATATATCTAAAAACTCAAATATCGTGGCACTCGAAATCGGATTCTGCATAAAAAATGAGTAGAATAAAAATTGACGCAAATACGTGACTCACGATATGTGAAATCTATATGACTAATTCCATACCAAGTCACTCAAAATTCTAATTCAATGCACTTTGATAGGTGTCCAATCCTTCTGACAGATTTGGAACTGGTCATTATCAACGAAGCCGAAAAAGTAGAAATTTGTGTTAGATATTGCTTCTTCCATATCATGCAAGAAATTTATCGGCGAATCCAAATTTTCCAAATTTAAGATATGATATATAATTACTAGTGAAAAAATAGTGAAAAAGTGGTGGAAAATGACCCCCTACCCGCCGCGACAGATAATACACAAAATCTATCTTTAATATAGTTGTATCATGCATAAAATTGTTAGAAATTAAATATTTGAATTAATAATGAAAATGATTCGTTTGTTAAATAAAAATAAAGCTTTTCAATTTGATGGAATATGTTAAAAATTTAATTTTTTAAATAAAATTATCCCTCTCCCGGCCCAGCGTCGCGATTCATCTATAGGTGAGGCGTCACTTATAATAGCAGGCGTGCGCCTGGATAAGTTTTCTTTTTTCTTTTTTATAAACTGAGAAAATCAAAACAAGTCGAATGAGTTGAGAAACATATTAAAACAAGTTGAAATAATCTTTGTAAAAGGAATCCAGTTGATAATCAACAATCTAACCTATTCAAGTAGTATCGTACGCTCTCGAGGGGCTGAGCGAACGCTATGGCGCACCTGACGCTTAGGCCGGGAGAGGGTTAATATGTTTAATATTTAAAATTAAAATAATATAATCAGAAATTTAATAAATGACACATAATGTGCTTTAATCTTGTTTTAACTTCAATCAAACTGTTCCATTTAATAAAAAGCGAAAACAAAACAAAAAATATAGAATACTTATCAGATCGGTCAATTGGCAGATTTGAACTGTGCAATAGACGAGGATTTATCTAACCCACCCGGGGAAAAAAAATTTGGGCATACATAATTTATATATAGAATATGTATAATTATTGCATTAATTTATGTAAATTTCGTACATATAATATGTATGCCCAAAATTTGTATACATAATTTACACATAAACTATATATAAATTAAGCATAATTTTTTTTCCTGGACACAAAAATGCGCGAAAAGAAATATGTAAATTTTAAGGAGAGGTTCTCATTCAAAACTTTCAAAAAATCTATTTTTTTTTTGTTTGCATTTTTCGAAAGGTATAAGTGTCTATTATATGGGGTTGAAAGGGTTTTTCGATCCGCGCGTTATAAAAGTTGCTAGAGGCCATTGTTCTAAGCGGCGTCCCGGCCGTCTTAGGACGCTCTCGGCGCAAGACGCGCGGCTCAAGTAGAAAAATTTTCACGGCATTTTGCACGGTCCCAGAATGTTTCGTGTTGCACTGTACATATGGTACAGGTGTTAAAAACGTATTGTTGAGAAGGCGCCACTGCATAATTTTAACCCATCTGAATAGCTAGTTTTCCGGCGCTCTCCACGCTAGCTAGTCAGGTGTGCATATGCTTCAATTAATAA
>JABFPG010000068.1:0-10858 GCA_022817505.1 Dicroscelio sp. ZL-2020 | reverse complement strand
TGTTTTTTGTATTTAAATAAAAAAAAGACAATTTGAAAAATGATGTCAAATAAATAAAATAAAACAAGTAAATACAAAAAAAGTAAAATAGGTTGTGCACCTGCAGAAGCAATCAAATTATTATGCTTTTCCATGATCTTTCATAAAAAAAATGAAATAATTAAAAAAAGACACAGATTGGTTTAAGAGATTTCAGGTTCGACGATAACAAAGCAGATTTGCAATTAACAATAAAAAAATATTAAAACATTGTAAAGTGGAAGTTAGGTAATTTTGATTGTGCGGTTGCATTAATTTTCCTTATCTGAAATTCCACTTCCTTGTCGCTTATATTGAAATGTAATTAAATTCAAATTGATGAAAATTGCATCGTGTAAAGAAATTGAAATAATAATAATACAAATATGATTTTTTATTATTCGCACAGCAATTCCCAAAGTCAAGTGTTGGTTCATTTCCAAATTGTCAGAAGCAGTTTTCCAAAAGAAAATTTTTTCTGAGAATTGAGACGACGACAGTTTGTAAGTACAACGCGGAGAGACGTAGCAATAAATTCACAGGACCAGGTCAAAAATCGGACAAGCCTCTGGTCCTGTCCTTGCGCGTTATTTGTCAGTCCTCGCCGTCTTTGTCTCAGATAAGGCCATTACTTTCAAATTTCCATTCAACGAAATTCGGGGCCGCGTTTACGACGGATCCCTAAAAGGCGCGCGGGTTCTGGAAAACAGATTATTTTCACGTTGGGAAACTCGTTTGAAAAAAAAAAAAAAAAAAAAAAAAAAAAAAAAAAAAAAGAAAAGAAAAAATGAAAAAAAAAAAAAAAAAAAAAAAAAAAAGCGAAAAAAATGAAAAAAATTGGAAAAATGCTTAAACAGAGTAAAAAAATTTAAATTAATGAATAAAAGAGTGTATTACGTTGTAAAAAAGGAAAAAAAAGGAAAAAACTGGAAAAAAACAAGTACCTCAGAAGGGAGGATTGTGGGAAAATTTTTTTTTTGTTTTTTCACAATTGTAAGGTTTAAAATGTAAATAGGAAGAAAAATTTGACCGAGTTTATCGTAAGAAGTGTTTAATTTCGCGAAAGAATGATTTTTTTTGTTAAAAATGTTAAATTTTGAAGTTGGCGAAAAAATTGCAAGTATAATTTTTAATATCAAAATTAATAAGAATAAAAGGATATTTAGTGAAAAATGTAGCGTTTGAAAGTAATTTATTGAATTTTTGTAAAATTAGCGAATTTGTTGCAAATTGTGTTGGATTCTGGTTTAAAATGTATGACAAATGAAGTGAAAAATTGTAAATTTCGTGAAAAAAGTGTCAAGTCAGCTTTGTTAGTTTTGTTAGTTTTCCCAAGTAAGTATGTTTTGTGCATAATATAATATATAAGTAAAGAAAAGTAAATAAAAATACAATTAAAACAAAATATACATTAAAACCAAAGGATGTTTGATTTTAGAGCTAATGAATCTTTTTGTATACTTTACGCGTTTGTTGCTCCTAACTTCGTGTCAAAAATGGTTTACAACTTACTCTTGGAAGTTTTGTGTAATCGTGTTTGCTATTATCAATTATTAATCGGCTGAGAAAAAACACTGTATAATAATATAAAGATTTTAAAGGCTGACCTGCCTGATGAACGTCGATAGAAGTGACAAGTTTTCAACTAGTAAGGCCGCGTGTTGGGGGCACCACTGAACGGAGAAAGATATAAGACGCTTCGTTTTTTGCCCAACGCATTTGAGGCAAAAGAAACAGCACGTTTGGCATGTTACCCTGTACTAAGCCAAACGTGAATCTATACTCAATGATTTTCATTATTATTCAGATTTTGCGACACTTGTGTGGATTAACAGAAATGAAAATGTTATAATTATTTCTAATTCAAATGGACAGAGAAAAAGATGAGGTATTAACAAATAAGATTGTGTTCATATTTATTACATTATTGTAATACTGAATATATAATGAAAAATAACAATTACATTTTTAATGTAATTGTTATATTGTCAGCGAGTCAATCAGCCACTAGTAAAGGATACAAAAGTTAAGCAGATAGAAAATGTGGCTCCTTCCCGATATATCCAGAGATAATAAATAATCTGTGAATTTTACGTTTCTTTATATAAGTCGCTACATTTCGTTTGTCAGTTTACTGGCCGGAGCCGCTACGAGGCAGCAATATCCAATCGTTTTAGATTTTAGAAATGTCAGTTTAAGGCTTCGATTATATATATATACGTAAAATAATGTAATAAAAAAAATATTATATACATGTAAATGCTATATTATCGCTGAGAACACACTTTGATAAAAAATTGATAACATTTCGATGAAAGCATTTCATGAAAAGTCTTGCTGCGCACTGTCCGCCAGTTTTTTTAAATTTGATCAAATTAAAAAATAATTTTTTTTTATTATTTGAAAATGTGAATACATAATTCGTTTTTATTGTCAAATATATTAATTCTATTAATGTTTAAAAAATTCATAAACAAATGAAAAATGTTGTGAACGTATCAATCATTTATCAAAAATTGTACTACAGTACAACCTGTGTTTTTGATCAAACAATGTTTTTGATATTTTCAAGCAAATGTTGTTTTTATGACTAAATAAGGAAACAACGTGTTGATCAAAGGCAAGTACTACTGTAGACGCAAGGAATTTCAATCAAAAAATATGAATAAACAACTTTAATGGCAAGTAAATTTATTATTTTAAATAATTTTCGCATAATTTATTTGTTTTATTTATAATGAACGAAAATAAGAAAATTAAAAAAAGCAAATAATCGAATACGATCAAATGTGCGAACACAGGGCGTAACAATGTTTAATCGAGTCATTTGATTATACCCGTGTTTTCAGGGATTGAAAATGTCAAAAATACAGTTGTTTGAATTGTTATAAACATTTTTATAAATAATAAATAAAATATTTTTATAAATTTACAAAAATTGTAATATGAAACAAATGTTAAAGAAATTGAAGAATACGAACAAATGATACTTTTATAAAGAAACAGTGCAATTGTTAACAAATTTAAATTGTTATACATTTTTAAAACCTTCACAATGTCGATTATTTGTTGCAAAATTTTGCTCATAACAATGCAAGTAAGTGTAGAATTACATGTTTTATTATTGAAATGTCGAAAATATTTATTTCTTTATTTAACTAATAATAAGGGGCCGCGGAGGGCGGTATTTCTTTTATACAAAATATACACAAATTACGTGATAGCCCTATACCGAGACAAATGTGACAATTTAATGTCCAGTTATCGTTCCAATATCGTTACAACCTGAAGAAACGTTAAAAATGCTTTTGAAAGGATGTAAAATTGAATAGAATAATAATTAAAGTAGAGTCGAAAGATAGTACTGAATTTAATGTTTCTAAAATTATACATGTACGTTTGATTTAACAATGGGCAACTGCGTAAATAGACGAACTTGTAATATTTTTTCATGGACAAGATGGTGCGCGATCGAAACAAAAGTTTAAAATTATTGACTATCAATGTTAATAAAATTCTAAGTATCATATATTATAAAGCATAGCCATAATATTTAATCTAATAAAGATATTCAAAGTCTGACTCGGGGGGAAAAAAAGAAGAAAAAAGTAAACGTCACGTGGTGTTCCCAAGCGGTCACCCATCCAAGTACTGACCACGCTCAATGTTGCTTAACTTCGGTGATCGGACGAGAACCGGTGCTTTCAACATGATATGAACGTTCACATTACTTTTCGGGTATTTAATCCACTTTACTGTATCATATCATCAACTGAGTTGTAGAAGACATCCGTACAATGTTCCTCCCCCTTCTGCGCAACCGACAGGTTAGCAACTAAGTAATTTTAAGGCAAAGACGGTAGGAACATCATGCGCTAGAAAAAAAACACATCTCGTACACTGTTAAAAAGAAAAGAAAAAAAAAAGTGGACTTTTCGATCACTTTTTCTAGCATTTATGCTGGATAAATAGACTTGCATTTGATAATTATAGTGTATGTGCACTAATATTCCAGTCTGATAAGAAAAGTAGCGTAACTTTTGTTCCCCTGATATGAAATATACTATTGTTTGAATTGATTAATCTTATTTATAGAAAGTTAAATATTCATATATTTTTGTAATTTTCTACCAAGTCTTGCAAATGCATGGGTGTTTTGTAACAATCCTATACGAGATTGGTTATAGAATTCCGAGCAAATTTGGTATAGACGAGTGCAATACTAAATTGATATGAAGATTTTGCTATTATCGCTTCATATTTATGCCTTTGTAGTATAGCATGTTATTGTACTAAATTTGTAAACTCTTTATATACCAAATTAGCATAAAATTTATTTTCGTGTACTGATTCGATGGCTTTACCATCATATGCAATTCAGGAGGACCAGATGACAGATGGAAGCTCGAGAATAGGTATCGAGGAACATGTAAAACAGCACATAAAGATGTCGTAGGTAACTGAAAGGCACACGGAGAAAACAGAAATGTAAAAATTAACAATTTGTTAGGAAGGTGTGGATATACTGTTCGATAATAAAAAAAAGTACTATCTAATTTTTATGTTTCTGTTTTCTCCGTGCACCACTTGCGTTCCTCTTGGATGTTAATTAATATAGTAGAGAAATTCTCCACTATTCCGCAAAGTCCCTGGTGAAAATAAAAAGTCTGTAGAAAGTCTGCAAAAATGCTGTGAAAGCGGCTAAAATTGGGACACTGCAGATTGTCTGCAGACTTTTTACAGACTTTTATACCTGCCGCAGACTTTTCGCAGAGTCTATTGTACGAATAAGTCCGTAAATGTACTGCGAAAACGCTGTAGAAGATATATAAGTCTGCAAAAAGTCTGTAAAAAGTCTGCAGAGAAGATAAAAGTCTGCAAAAATTCTGCAGAGAATCTGCAGTGTCCCAATTTTAGCCGTTTTCACAGCATTTTTGCAGACTTTCTACAGACTTCCCGCAGACGTTTTATTTTCACCAGGGAGTAATTGTTATTAAATCGATAGATAAAAAAATGGTTAAATAAGAAATATTTCCATAAATTAAAAAAATTTTTACTATGAAACAAATTGTAGAAAAATTTGAAAATATCAACAAAATATAATTTTCTAAGGAAACTGTGCATTTGTTAACAACTGTAGAATAATGTAAATTAGTAAGATTTTTTCAAAATTTTGAAAAATGTGTAATTATTGTTTTATAAAAAAATATTTCATAATATTAGGGTAAATATTATTTAAAATTTCAGAGGAGTTTGCAACTCTGAACTCTTGCAAAGAATTCGGAGGAGTTCTCCTCAATACGAGTCCATAGTACATCTTGTAAGAAGTTTTCACAATCAATAAGAAGGATTTCAAAGTTACCAATGCTTTGTTTCGTTTCCGTATAAAAAAATTTAAAGCCAAAAATAGTGATATTCTCACATAAAAACAATTCAATTGTTAAAAATTCGGTTAGATTTATTTGTACAAAATATGAGATATTTGTACAAAAACAAATCCGTAGACATCCGTAGACATATGAGGACGGCCCTCAGGTTGTTCATATGCCTACGGATGATATTCATACGACAGTCAATTTTAACGGTTGTATGACATATTTTTTGGACAATTAAATAATAGGAAAAATATTTTTTAATTATTAATTATTAAATTATTTTATTTTTAATTTTATGTATTAATAGTTGTAATTTAAGAAAAATACAAACATTTGTTTTAAAGGACGATTTGAACCATTCATTCTATACAATTACTTCATTAAAATTATATCAACCCTGTGTAAAACATGTTAGTTATGCAATGCTCAAAGAATCTAATGCTGTTTCAATATGAAAAAAATGTTGATAAACTAAAATTGACTTCTATTAAAAGAGATGATATTTTACAGCAAATAAAGACATTACTGCGAAATAATGTTAAATTATCAAAACCAACAATGCTAAATTAAGATTACTTATGCATGTTAAACAAAAAAAAGTGAAAGAATTATTCAATGCCTGGGCGTCGGAAAATTCCATAATTTTTTTCCGGGCAGGAAATTAAAACATTTATTGGAGACAATAAGAAGTAAAATTACAGACGTTTTGTTTGAATTGTGGTAATTAATAATTATTGACAATAAAGTTTAGTTTATAAGATTATTCCGTCACGCAAAGTCGAAGAACCCAAGAAATTTAAAATATCATATTATTTTTTGTAGGAAATGGTATGTAAAATTTAACGAGATATACAATTTACCATTATTGATTGTTAATAAGAATCAATCTTTAGATGAAAATAAAAATTGCTCTAAGCAAAGTGTACTTATATTTAACATATGAAAACCCTTTTTCCATGAAAAAGGACATGTTCATTTGTTGATTGAAATGTTATTAAGTTTACTTTTTATAACAACGTTGCTCCTGGAAATATATAACCATCGTCTTCTTTAAAATAGGACAATCTTCTTTCCACTCAAAAGAAGATGATGTCGAAATTGTGAAAACTGTGAAATTGTTTTATAAACAAAATTGTTTTATTTATAAAAATGGTCCCTTACATCTATGTCACACAACCAAAATGTCGCATGTCCAAAATGTTATATGTCCAAAATGTCACATGTCAAAATGTCACATTGTTACACGTGAAAGCATGTTATAAAACTCTGATAAAATTCAAGAAATTCCAAATATTCAAACAATTTTCTTAAATTCACAAATTAAAAGCATAGACAAAAAATATTTAAAAATTCAAAATATACAAAAAAAATTGAAAATATACAAAAAATTCAAAAAATTTCAAAATTTAGAAATATTCAAAAAATTTTTTAATTAAAATAACTCAATAATTCAAGAAATTTAAACAATTCGACAAATTCAAAATATGCACAAATTCAAAATATTGAACAAATTCAAAAATTCAAATAATTCAAAAATTGAAACTATCCTACAAATGTAAAAATTCATATTAATATTTATAATAATATAAAGACACATTTTTGTTTATTGTTACATATTGTGATGAATCAATTATTTAAAACGAAATAAAATATTATACGACATAAATATGATCATAAATTATTTTGTATATTCGGTGAGTGTGGTTTCTGACATTATGTCAAATGTGACATTTTCACATGTAACATTTTGACATGCGACATTTTCGACATGCGACAAACATCGCGCTCACCGTTTCGTTTCGACACTTTCTACCACACTCTAAGCCATTACATTTCAAAATATCATCATTGCACAATCTATAATACAGCCTTTTTTTAATCACCAGCCGTGCTACGAGTCTACCCGTGCACCGCTTCTTCACCTGTCCCACCGCATATACCAAAGTCACCCTTGCCAATAGGGTTGCGCGATGTTCATCGATCCAATGATGTCCGATGTTTTTTATCTTAAAAGCTAGATCACTGGTTACAAACTTTTTTCGCATTTTTATTATGTTGGTTTTCATCGCTCGGTTATGTGCCCTTTCAAATTTGAAGGAAAAAAAAAAAAAACATAAATAAAAGTGGTCAAAAATCGAGCACTTGATCGATTCAGAACTTACAAGTAGATGAGACGTTCGCATGTCAAAATTTAGAGGGCCGATTAGAAATGTACTCCGAGCTAATATGAAGGGAGATGGTTAATTGGTCGTAAAAGCAAAATATATATACAAAAAAGTAATAAACAAATCTGTGATTTCAAGGCAAAACCAAGTAAGTCCACATTTGTACAAAATTGAGTCAAGTACGAATTCGATATGATTTTTGCATTATCTTTCTATTTGTCAGACCAAAAACGATGAAAAACGCCATGTTCAGAAGTTACGCCGTTAATCCGGACACCGATAAGTCCACTTTTCCCGACAAAATGTGGCAAGTCCATTTTGTTCCGACAAAACCACGTAAGTCTACCGATTGCGGGTCGAAATTTGCTTTGTGTAGTGTCTTTTCAGTACAACTTATTAATCCTGGTAATTTCTGCACCAAGTTAACTCTAAATTACAAGAAAATCTATGGAACCATACTTTTTTCAATGTGTAGCTTGAATTGGTCGTGGATAGTCATGAATCGTATATTAACCCTTATCATTGAAATAAACAGAGATTTGGTTTTCGTCTTATCGTAAAAATTATATTTGCCTCATTTCTGTGGCATTGTGCAAAAATCAATTAAGTCCATTTTCACAAAGCCCGAGTAAAATGCATTCAAAATGTCAGATATTTGATTTAGAAGCGTTGTAAAATTTAATTGAAAATAACGTGTATACTCGAAGAAAATAACAGTAATGTAATATTAGTATTACATTACTGT
The DNA here is from genome assembly GCA_022817505.1 of Dicroscelio sp. ZL-2020. NCBI lineage: Eukaryota > Metazoa > Arthropoda > Insecta > Hymenoptera > Scelionidae > Dicroscelio > Dicroscelio sp. ZL-2020. Next base: position 2,555 of record JABFPG010000068.1, on the reverse strand, counting down.
TATTTTCTTACAGATATTTTTGAATCGAAAAGTGACAATATGAAGCTAATTTGAGCTGAAAAAGTTAAACTTGCCTGGTTAATCTCGGGAAATGGTACATGTAATAGCCGGACTCACTGGAGTACATCTTGTTTACTCGAGAGTTTTCCCATCTGATAAAGTTTAAAAAAAAAGTAAAAAGTTTTAAAAAGTTTAAAATTTAAAATTATGTTAAAACTTTAGTTGATAAAAATTAACCATGTATTTCAAATCTTGCACGTAACGGTCCAAAAATGCTCAAAAATAATTAAAAAATCTAATTTTAATTTTTTTTTCTTTCCTTTTTTTGCGCTGTCCTGTCCCACTGTGTGACGGCGTTCTTGAAGAAAAGGCAAATATATTTTGTTTTACTCGATCAAACGATTAAACCGTTCGCTGAGCACCACATTTACATATCAAAATCGAACCCAAATCAATCAATCAATTCGTTATATACAAGTATTAACTAACAATTAGAGGTTATCGATTAATTGCACTCAGAGAAAAATCATTTTAGATCAAAAGAATTTATTTTGCTTCAAATGAATTTGCATTATGAGCCATAATGAGTATACTTTTCTGACAAAAGAGGAGATCCTTTTGTAAAAAAAGTTAATGTCTAAATAGGTAATGCATACCGATGACAGATAAGCCCTAAGAGAACATGATAGTTCAACTAATGTTAATTTAACATTGATAACTTGTTGGAAAAAGGTTGAAGAAGCTATTGAACATCATGTTAGTCAATGTTGATTCAACTTTAAATCAACTATTTTCAATGTTCAACTTTACTTCAACATTAAGTAAACGTTGAACAATCGTGATTTCAATATTGAAAACTGATAACGTTAATTCAACGTTAATTCAGCTGTGACATTCCCTTAGGGAGGTAGCTTTACAATGTTATTCAAAATTAATACACCATAAATATCATGATTACTGAACTGTACATTTTTTTGTTATTGTCATGATTTAATCTTCAATTCTTTCTTGTCAAACGGCTCCTTTTGAAAGAAAAGTACGACACTGTTAGTACAAAATTATGATTATTTGGATACCAAAGTGAACGTTTTCTAATTAAAATTATTCGTTTTAGTTCAAAATTGTCACTTTCCATTTAAAAGTATGCTTCCCTAAAGTAAATTAATTTTGAAGCAAAATAATTTTTTTCTCAGTGTGCTAACCGATAATTTGTTCTAAACATCACGAATAAATTTATCCACCGTTCCTCCCCTTTTGCCATTATCGACGCCTAAGATTTCAGTTTCCAAATACGAGAGGGTTGCTGCATAAAGCGGGAGGATTAGTAATGTTCCACGCATAGTAGGTCGCAATAATAGTAGCTATCACTTTAGCAACGTTTGATTCTGGAAATTTAATATTTCATTCCTGCAGCCACAATAAACGCTGCAGCGATTCCTTCTTCCATGCGATCGTACATATATAAATTGGGAGTACGATAATAATATTATATAATATGTATGTTATTATAAACGATCGTATATACGATCGTACATAACAACAAGCCTACGTATGTTCGATCTTTTGTACGATCGTACGCACGATCGTACATAACAGTAGCAGATGTATTCGATCGTATGTACGAACGTATAGTCGATCATACCTTTAATCGTAGTATAAATTACATTTTCACCAGGAATATTGCTAATGAAACCTTCTTACGCAATAGAAAATAATACACGATCTAACCTATAATATTTCACGTGCTAATCATACATATGAAAACAAAGCCACACTAATGACTATACAGCAATCTTCGTAAGAATCAGTGTGGTCAACTCAGGTCGTAATAAGCATAAACAGGCGATCATACGTTTATAATATAATTGCGTTAAACGCGACGCTGAATAACATTTAAAAAAATATTGTGTTATCGAAAATGCCAATACTGCACATAAATTTGGTTCTAGTTTAATTGTATTAAGAAATATAAATTACTTATTTATAATTGATTACGTAAACAAATATTTACATGACAATATTTTTTAGATATATAAAAGGGTTTATTTAAATTTTTTTTAATATTTGTTTTACATTTATTTTTGTTCTTTGTTCGATTTCAATTCAGATTCAAAATTGTTATAACAACAAATTTAAATGCTTATTAGATCAATAATACGACTGAATATAAACAATGAGAATATTAGAAGCAATTGATAAAATATTTACTTTAATGCAGCTGACAATTGAGAACATGTCGAAGCGTTTTGGAATAACAGTTCTATTTGAGATATGATGTTCTTTAATTATATGAGTTTTTATTCTGATGCTACGTTCTATTTTCCAACACATAAAGTATGTAAAATGATTCGTTTTTTTTTTTTTTTTTTTTTTTTTTTTTTTTTAAATTCCTAAATCTTGCGAACCCACCTCTTCACTCCCCTCTCACTTAATTCTCCTATTCTTTCTTCTTCCTTTGAAAAAAAAAAAAGCACCTATCTAGAACTCTCTTATTCTACGTCATGAAATATCCCAATCACCCATCCTTTCATCATACATCACCATACGCACACCCC
>JABFPG010000067.1:0-10868 GCA_022817505.1 Dicroscelio sp. ZL-2020 | reverse complement strand
GTCCAGACTACGTCCAGATAACATCCAAATGATATGTCCAGATTCGCTCCAGATAAAATCCAGATGATTTTTTTCACGCGGGTTGCTCTTTTAATTTCAGGGATCAAAAATACGACCTTTACTTGCACTTGTAAGGAAAAATATCGTATGCAACTCGGGGAGTAAAACTTTGTTTTGCTCCCTCGATGCATAATATACTATTCTGAATGCGCTAATACAGCCCTCTATCGGTAGAACTTTTTTGGTGACCTAAGTGTTTAAATGCGTACTGACAATACGAGAGCCACCTGGAAGAGCTTGCTGAAGCAGTAAGGGACCTTTAGATTTGTTTGGTTTCAAAGAAAACCGGAGGACCCTCGGACTCGCTCAAAAATATTTAACAACACTGTAAAACGGATGCAGGAATTTTCCCCCAATAATAGATGCAAAAAGGAAACCAGTAATAGAGGCTATTTTACTGTAAACATCAGTGAATTTGTCCATTTCATTATGGAAATTTTCAAATCGACAGGACAACACCACGTATGCCAATTGCACAACTTGAACTTGTAAAATAGAAGTTATGTTATCTGTCATTCGGTCGAAATTAACATTGTATCGATAGTTGGCGCAAAGAAAGACCACCTTCAAAATATGATAAAAACAATACAATGTAAACATTGGAACCAGAAAAAGATAAAAAACCGATGGTGGTCTTTCTTCGCGCCAACCATCGGTATGAAAATTAATAACGAGTTAACTTGACATTCAATAGATATATTAATAAAGGGTACACTTATGTGGACTGTGTTGTTTGTCCTTTATTAAGATTTTCTCTGAATGCTAAATGAATGCGACCCAGGGGGCGAATTTCCCGGTGGGGGGTACGCAGGGTACGCGGGGTTTTATTCATGAAAAATAAATAAAATTTTAATGCCTCTTAAATTTATTCTTATTCGATAATTTAAATTAGAGCCGGGGACTAAAACGGGTATTTCACTCCCTCTGAACAGGGAGTAAAACGGGGTGATTAGAGGCACGTGTGAGAAAAACGTATTTCTCTCCCTCATTTCTAGGTTACGAAACATGTGTTTATACTCTCAAGGAATAAACGCACCATCGTGGGAGGGAAACTGTTTGCCGAAGGAATAAAATAACCTGGGTTTTTTAACGCAGAAATCTGAGATAAACGTTGTTTTTGTGTGCACTTTTTATAAAAATTATAATACGCCACATGCGATAGGCAAGCGTTTATTCACCGGGTGAAGTGATTAGCACTCGACTGATACCTCGTACTGCGTTCAGCAATAATATACTATTTTATAATGGAAAAATCGCTTTAAAATCATTAAAAATGACTATTACTTGATGGACGGTATAGATATTATGGCGTTTGTTGTGCTTTTCCATCTTTATGCAATGCGACCTGTCTGCGCTATAACAATAAAGTTTCTAAAACAGTCGTATATTTGGAGAGGTTATTGTAAAAAAAATGTACAAGAGTGGACTGTATTTGTTGTAATAATGAGTTTATTAAATTAACTTTTTTATTGATTTTTTTTTCTTTTTAACAGTAACTGGATGGTTTCAAGGTCGAGAGAAACAATATAATGACGAGATTAAGTTGCTATAGTAATTTTATTTAAAAGTTGAAATTTTAATCTTTGATTTGACTTGTAGGATCAAAGGATCATCAGTTGAAACTGATGATCCTTTGGCGGATTTATATGAAATATAAATATCCGAGATCGAACTAGTGGAAACTAGCGATCTAATTAACCGATACTTCTGAAATAAGACACGATTGGATTGTTGAGAGTAGTATACTCTCAACCATAAAAAAGAAACTAAATTTAATAAAAACTCAAAAGAATAAAAAAGGAAAAAAATTAACAAACCAAACATGGATGTTATGAGTGGAGCACTCACAACCATAAAATAAGGGTAGAAAAAACAAAAGAAAATGCCCAAAGAAAAAACCAAAAAGTTTGAATAAAGAAAAATAATAAAAGGAAAAGAGGTACTTAGTAGACCACGTTATGTGGTGTGTGTGTGTGCCAAGCAAAAATCCGGTAGCTGGTCGTTTCCCGTTGACGCGATCAAGGGTTCGGATTGAACAGAAGAAACGCGCACAAAAACAAAAATAAATCAAAACGCACTTCGAATAATTATTAAAAAATTAATCGATTGGACATTGGTCCCCGATCGTACAAAAATTGACACGACGCCGGAGGCTCTGACGAGAGCACTTTCTCGCACCGCTAATGAAGCGAACCTGCTGTAATTTTCATAGGCGGAACTGAATGTCCGATCGCATCGCGCTCCATCGACATTTCTTTGAATTAGTTTCGGTAAGTCTTTCGCAAAGTGTCGCCTCTGATGTGATCGATGTGTATTGATTGGTATACTAATAAATGTAACGTACACTGTAAAAAATATAATGAATTTTAATGTACTTTTAATGTATTAATGTGCATTAAAATTAATGAACGCAGACTTTAAAATTAAAGTAATGTAAAAATACATTAAATTTAATGTTCCTTTAACTTTAATTAAAATTTAATGTACCATCACATTAAATTGAACATTAAATCATCCTAACAGTCCAAGTAAAAAAGAGATTCAGTTACTTTTAATTATATTTCCCAAAATTATTTGATAAATCAATCATTAAAGAATAATGTCAAACAGATTTTTAGTACGAATCGTTAAAGTGATCAATATGCAACATGGAATTTTCGAATTCAAACATTCCACAATGTTTCAAATTTAAAGTCCACGCTTGCGCCTCAGCGCGCTGTGAACCAGACACAACGCAACATCAGGCGGAAAAGCAAGCAAAGTTGCTTGCTTGATACGAAGAGCAGTTTGCAGTACTTTACTTTTTGCATTATTGCCGGTAAGTATAATCAATTTTATAATATTCAAAGAATTACATGACCATTATTGAAATAGAGGGATTCTTAATTGTTTGTGTTTACTGCATAATATAACCTCTTTGTTTGATGTTTTCAATCAATTCCGCAATATGTACAAATGTTTTCCTGGAATTTTTTTGTCTTGATTTGAATACGGGATTTCGAGGTAGTTAACTGGAAAAGTAGATTACGAAATTTGAAAACAATTAATTAAAGACTAATAATAATTAAATATTTTAAAACTGTTTTCAGATATATTACAATAATGGAAACATCGAACGAGTGCAGGTGTAATCTTATATTTATAATTAACAATGTCTTATAACATCTATTTTCTTGTATATATATATAATGTATTGACATACAAAGCAGCAATGTTTTTATTTGCTTCTTTTTAATTTTTAATTTGTAATAAATAAGCATAGTAGTCTGACAGCTTCTGACAAAAATAAAACTTTCATCGACTTAGTATCAAGCAACTTAATATTAGTATTAAACTAGTACTTAGTACTAAACTAAGTATTAAACCATAATTTGTTGTTCTAAATAATAAATTTTAATTGATGTTTGATAGACTTCTTATTACAAATACAACATTTATTTTCATTTAATAATTAGGGATATATCTTTTTATGTTCTAACGATAAAAAGTAGATTATTATAAACGGTATTGGCCTCTCGATACTAAATGAATCATGTTATTTTTCATCCAAAATATACATGAATAAATTTAAATAGAATATACATTTTTCAGAACACTCTATTGCAAATTTTGTACTGCTGAGCACAATAATTGGAATGGATATATTTCGCACCAGGTTATACATTCTACAATAACTCGTAACGTATACTGCGGAGTAAAAATGTGTAAAAGCTATTTTAAAAAGTCCGAATACTTGAAAGTCCACTTGATTAGAAGTCACAAATTTTCTTTCAAGACAAAAATGAACTTAAAGAGAACCTTTAATGGTGATAATAGAGGAAAATTTATATGTACTATAAAAATATGTAAACAAGAATGCGATAGCTATTCTGTTTTGCTTGATCATTTAAGGTCTCATATTGATAACAACGAGCAAATTACGTGCCCTCATGGAAATTGTGACAAGAAATACAGTAAACAAAAGTCTTTTTCTAGTCATTTATGTAAAATTCACAGACAAAATAAAGACGAAAATAATTTACCAGCTGAAACAAGTCACGTGAGCTGCAATATTTCAGAATACGATGAAAATATTAACGATTATCCAACAAATGAGGACTCAGTTTTGTCTCCAATTAATAATGTTACGGAAGATGATGAAAAGATCCCCGAGGTGAATGATTTGGACTTTTTTCGCAGCATAGCCGTTTTGCTACTCAAGATGGAAAGCAAATATTTGATTCCTATCTCAACAATTCAAAACATACTGACAGACTTATTATTTATGCACAATCTTGAACAAAATATTTTGAAAGAAAAAATTCGAGACATTTTTTTAACAAACAATATTTTACCTGAAAAAATTGACGATATTCTTCATCAGTGTTTTGCAGTCGATCCTTCAAAGACAAGCAAAGGACAAATTGATACAGATCATAAGAGGAAAAAGTTTTTTGCCGAAAATTTCGATTATATTGAACCGAAGTGTGTGACGATAGATCAGAGCCAAAAAACGTTCTTTTATTACATTCCGATCTTAGAAACGTTAAAAGCATTTTTTCGTGACAAATCTGTGAAAGATGATTTGATTTTCGAATCCGAAATTTCTACCGATGATATTATACGAGATTATACCGATGGAAGTGAATTCAAACAAAACAAATTTTTTCAGGAAAATCCACACTCTATCAAAATTATTCTCTTTCAAGACGCTTTTGAGATTGCTAATCCCATTGGCAGTGCAAAGAAGAAACATAAAGTTCTGGGAATTTATTTAGCTATTGGGAATTTACCAGGTTACAGTCGCTTCCATTCAAATAATATCAAGTTAGTAGCATTGTGTAAAGATAAGGATTTTGACCACAGTATCGTATTTGGCAAAATTGTTGCTGATTTAACAATTCTCGAAGAAGATGGAATAGCTGTAGAAGATAAAATTATTAAAGGTTCCGTAGCTTATATCTCAGGAGATAATTTAGGGAGTCATGCTCTGGGTGGATTTACAGAAAATTTTAGCTCAGCGGAATTTTTTTGTCGATATTGTCTAGTAAAACGAAACGATTTTTACTCTGAAAGTGGTACCTATAAGAATTATGAATCTAGAACAGTGAGGAACTACAATGACGCAATTATGAAAATACCAAAAGTTGGAATTTACGAGGGTATAAAATTCAACTCTTCGTTTAATGAGCTAAAATATTATCACGTATGTTCCCCTGGATTACCACCTTGTCTTGGACATGATTTGCTAGAAGGAGTTGTGGCTTTCGACGTGCATTTAATAGTTCTTCGCTTAATAAAGTATAAATGGTTTACTCTGTCTGAATTAAATCAGTGGATATATAAATTTCCGTATTCGCCTATAGATTTACGAGATAAACCATGCCCAATATCAATTTCGTCAAAACGAATAACTGGTGGAGCTGTTCAAATATGGAATTTTCTGCGACTTTTTCCTTTGATGGCGAAACATAGAATCCGAGATGTAAATAATGAGTTTTGGCGCTGCATTATGCTACTGAGCGAAATAGTTGAAATTGTCGTTGCTCCGTGTATTCACAAAAATAATTTGCCCTATTTGCATTGTATTATTCTGGATTATATTTCATTGAGAAAAGAATTGTTTTCTGATAAACCTTTAAGGCCAAAACATCATTTTTTGACCCATTATGCTGAACTAATACTTCGGTATGGTCCTTTAATAAAAGTATGGACCATGAGGTTCGAGAGTAAGCACTCATACTTTAAGAGAGCCGTTCGATTCATTCACAATTTCAAAAATGTTCTACAAACTTTATCCGTAAAGCATGAACTTTATCAAAGTTTTATAAGATTGGGAGGTGATATTCGCCAAGAAACAGAGTTACATGGAGTTGCAGATATCAATTTGAATCATTACTGTAAAGACATAATATCAGCAGTAAACGCAAGGAATTTACCAGTAAATCTACATCAATGTGACAGAATCATAGTAAAAGGTACTACGTATCATAAAGGATGTATTATGTGGATGAGGCAAGATGGATACCAATTCAATATCAAGATGGGTAAAATCTGCATGTTTTTAATTAATTCTACTGCTCTCTACTTAGTTGTTGAAATTTTAGAAACAGAATACATTCCATATCTTGGTAGTTACAAACTGGGAAGCATAAATTCATACGAGTGTCACAATATATGTAATATAATCAACTTTAAACCAATGCATACCTACATGATCAACAGTACTCAATATATAAAACCAAGTCATGGTTTTGTAACTAGTACTCCATAGATGATGACTGTACATTCTACGTAAGTGTAACTTGGTAGTGTATCTTGAAATAATAAACTTAAAATAAGTTTATAAAATAAAAAATAGTATATTATTTAACGTTAAAACAAGAAATTGATAGATAGTATGACTATCGACTGAAAATTATGTTCATAAAAAATATTCAATAAAAAAATATTCTTTCCACAAGTCAAATTCTATATTTTCGAGTAAGGAAATAGTAATTTATTGCTGAGAGCGTCTTCGGCGCCCGAAGCATATACAATACAACTTTATGGGCCAATGAAATGGACAAAAATAGAACTAATGAGAGAGCCAAAAATACGCTACTTTCCGCCCTCGAAAGAAAACTATTTTCCTGTTAGTGTCACTTTCGTCTCTTTTCAATATGAATAAAATCAATTGTCTTACCGGCTAACTAAATTATGTTTGACTATCTAATTCTTTTAATGTGTTTTTAAAATAAAAAAATTACCTTATAATAAAATAATAACGTATATGCTGTTTATTATTCAAATCGTAATTGTTAGTTTAATTACTACTTTCTTGTTTTTAGCAAATTATTTTTCTCGATACAAGAACCAAACGAATCAACTAAGATGATGATTAAAGCTAGCAGTATTTCTGAGATTTTGCAAGATGCAAAAGTAAAATTCAAACTTCCCAGTACAAACTTTAAGGTATTTTTATTTATAATTACTGCTCAAATATATTTATCAAAATGATTCATCCATATTTATAAATATTCTTTTAGCTTTTACTTTCCGAAGATGGGACAGAAATAGACGACGATGAAATTCTAATGGATTATGCCAAAGGTTACTATGAACGCACAAGGAGAGCGATTGGGCTATTGCTGAAGCCATCAGAAATGCCAACTACGGTGTCCAAATCAAATGCAAAAATCTATGAAGAAAATCTTCAGGATCATCAGGTTTTAGATGTAAATGTTACAGGTATATTCACAAAGCAGATTCAATAGATTTCACATGTATTCCAACTGTTTCAATTTTTTTCTGGAAAGCGACTGGAGTCAGTATACAGTAATATAAATAATTCAGTTTCAGCTGGAAGTTCGAATAGTCAACCAATGCCAGGAAGGAAAACTATTAATATACCTCATTTGGAGTCAAAGATTTGGAAGAATGTACCTCCCCGACTTATAGATGATTGCAGAAATCGTAAAGCAGCAAACCCCAAAGATAGACGAAAACTGGTTACCCTGATTGTGGATTATATACTCGAAGAATTAGTCGATTGGAGTAGAGGCGCGTGTGGTAAAATTGCTGAGGCGATATGCCAGAAATATCCAGCAACTTTTCAGGATACAATTGGTAACGAAATATATGGTACCGGTTACGAGTCACTTCGTACGCAAATTTACAATGCCGTTTTGTATAGAAAAGCAAGTTCTTCAGACAAAAAAATAAACAAACGGAAACATGAGAAAGACAGCGACGATGAAGATATGGAGAAAAAAAAAGTAGAAAAATCGATTTCGAGAAAAGGAGACGAATATGGTTGCGTCGATTATCAACCAACATTAGATAAAGACGAATCAACAAAAACTCAAGAAAAGAAGCGTCTTCGTTTGCTTGAAATATTTTCTACGCTGGATCGAAATGATGATGAAGTAAAAAATTTAATGAACGATACATATCCGACTCAAAGAGCTTCAATAAATTGTCCCGAACGTGATATGATTTTAGTGACAACGAACTGGCCTTTTTTAAAAGATTCGGAATATTTAATGCAACACGCTAGTCGTCTTCTGGGAAAAAATGTTTTAGACGTATATATGGATAATTTACAAAAACAAGCACCAATCATTCGACGGTTTCTGATTCATGAAATTTTGGACAGCAAAAGATCAACCATAAAAGAAAAAATAATTGATGAGTACAAAGAATATTGTAAATTATTAAGAAGCGATCTTCCAAAAACAATTGCCATTTTCGCTTTACTTTTACTGTACTTTGCGGAATCGGAGCAACACTTATACAAAGTAGTGGAGGTAATTTTTCCTTTATCATATTATTAAGAACAGTTATCTCATTGCAAATAATGTATTTTCTATATAATTTAAAACAAAATATATTACATTTTCTAGCACGATATTGCTAAGTGCTGAAAAATTGAAAAGTGGTTTTATACTCTAAACAGATGATTTTCAATTTTTAAATATTTTGTCAATTGCATATCAAATTTTTACAACAATAGATTCAATTACAATCAAATATTTGTTGTTCTTAATTTACAAAAGTAATCGCATTGTACTTATTTTCAGGCCGACATACCAGACTCCGAAATAACCACTCATGCTTTAGTTGCGAATCCAATTCTATTAATTAGAGGTATATAAACATTATATAATTTTCATATTAATTTATATGAACAATAAAATTAAACAATTGTTATTTTTTAGGTTCATCTCTTTATGATAATAATGCGACTTGCACGATAATTATCCAACAAGAAATAATTATTTTCTGTTCGAAAGTTCTACAAGGCTTACTTGTAACATTTTTGTGTTACTACGTTTTTGGATACTCGTATCCTGGAGAAATCGAAAAAACCTTGGAGTTTATTCAGAGGTATTATTTTTTAACAGTACATTTCATTTATTGTATTAACAATGTATACATTTCAATTTCGCTAATTTTTCAGGCAGTTTCTGAAAATAAATCCGACCAAAGGAAACAAAAGTAGCAAAAAGAAGAAAGCTCAAAATTATGACAGCGCAGTTTTTAAATTGGCTAAAAAACTAATGGAATCGATGGACACTTTCGCCTTGCCAGAATAACTTCTATGTTTAGTTATCATTTGCGTAGGATTATATTTATATAAATTAAATATATTTGTATTTTCGAAACAGTCGATTTGCAAAAACAATAGTAATCTTGAAATTAGTTAAATTATAAAATTGTTCATTTTTGGTTAAAGTAAGGCATTTTGATAAGTCGCAGATTATTTTATACAGATTTAAAAATATCATTAATGTGATATAAGAGATAAAGGTATAAAATAGATAAAGAATATAGAATAGATAGAAAAGATAAAGATATAGAAACAGATATAGAAGAATAGTAGAAGACTTCTAATTGTTTCATAATTTAATTTCGATATAACCTTTTTTTTTATTGGTTTTTTTATCATAACATTAAACCACTTATTACGCTTTTTAACAACTTGATAGTTACATCCAGCATTATGTGTTTATTTATAAGAGAGGATATTACTTTGATATATCATTTATATTTATTTCCAGCTTAATTTTTTTGCATGTGGACCTATTGTTACAGTTTTAAAATTATAACTGCGTCATATAAGATGTTTTTATTACATTGTACAAAGAGGTTGTTTCACCCCTTTATATGCTAGCATTATATAAGGATATTGTCAATTAATGATAATGAAATATGTAACAAGAGACAAACTGAGAAAAAAGTCTATAATAAAATATTATATTTTAGTTAAGTATTTGTCTTAATTATTACATGGGAAATATATTTCTGTCATTATATAATTTCTTTCTAATTTCTAATAATTTGTCAGCGTAATAAAATGTAAAATTAATAATTACATAATTAAAATATTATACAGTTATATGAGCGATATACTATTACTAATAATTATTTTATATTTTAATCCAAACTTTGATATTCACAATTAAAAGTACTGGAAATTCATTTCAAGGCTACATTCAATATTAAAAATACCTTTGAATTTAAATTAGGTTTAATATATTTGTATCGAAATCTCTAAAAAATTGATTAAAAGTATATTTAATTTAAGGTACTTTGTAGTAAGTTTAAGGTAAATGAATTTAATTTGTTCAGAAGAAAGTACATTAAAATTAAGGTAATTTCCACTAATTTTAATGTGCTTCAATTTGAATATTTAAAATTAAGGACATTGAAGTTACGGAAATTTTCTATTAATTTTAATGTGCTTTACCTTAAATTTTCAAAATTAAGAACATTAAAATTAAGGAAAATTTTCAGTAATTTTAATGTGCTTAACCTTAAATTTTCAAAATCAACAACATTAAAATTAATTTACGTACTTGAAATGGACTTCCAGTAGTTTTACATTAAATTTAATGTACAATTTTTTACAGTGCAATTGAGTTACTTAATTTATAATTATTTTGAGACGATTTTAAACTTTAATTTAATCTGAATTTTAAACAAATAAATTAATTACTGTGCGCCATCCTTATTTTCGCGAAGGAGAGAGAATTATATCTGACAATGTGTAATAGGAAGAGAGAGAGAATATGTTCTACTTAGCAAAATCTTAATGGATCTGAAGATAGAATATATTATTAAGAAGGAAGGGACAAGTTAAAATTATTAAAACGTTAAATTTTAATTTCAATTTTAATTTATTGAAAATGTCGCTGAAAAATGTTTAACAATATTTAATTATTATAGCATGTTTTTTATTTGCGATTATCTTTTTCTTATACATTTTCTGCGCGGGATTTAATAAACTTTTAATGTCGAAGAATATCGCTTATCTTTTTTACGAATACATAAAGCAAGAATGACAT
>JABFPG010000066.1:0-10897 GCA_022817505.1 Dicroscelio sp. ZL-2020 | reverse complement strand
GTCAGGCCCCTGACCCAGGACACCACTCGGACGACATCCCGTTCCCGACTCGACGAGCCGACCTGCTACCCGGTGCCTGGTGGCTTTTCGTCGCGAGTAACCCTCGCCTTCATCGTTGGCTGTTCGATTTTAACCCACGATTCTCCCAGAGGGGCAAGGAGGCCAGCGGATCGGACCGTTGGCGCATTTTTGATTTTTGGCGCGCCGAGTGAGCGCCACCAAGTAGGTGTGAGCATGGATGACGCGTGGACCGGTGAGGTGGGGACGGTGCCGGCTAGCCTGGTCTGCGAAATTTTTTTTCATTCGAGACTCTCTTCCCTTGTGCGCTTCTGGCCAACCAACATCGGAGTTCGTCGTCGATTACAAGTGTACATCGAGGAGTTCGAGGTCGCTTCCACGCTGGTCGTCGGGACACTCCAGGTGCACCGAGGTTCCGTCAGGGTGGCTCGGGAGCCGATCTAACGAATTCTCCACCGGTGAGCGACAGAAAACTGTGACCAAAAACTTTGTAATTTTTTTTTTCTTCTTATTATATCCAAATGATCTTCCGAGTAGCTCACCACGTGTGAGTTTGTGGGATTATCCGTAGCGTGCTGAAAATTGCGTGAGTGATTAATAACATGGGAGTTCTTTTTTTTGTGCCCTCGGTTCCTTCGTCGTTCCGTCCCTGAAATTTTAGTGTAATTAGGTAGTTGAGTAGATTTTTTTTTATTGTAATTGATCTTGTTAGAATCTGAGTATTTTTGAAATTGGTTTTTGCGGCTCGAGGACGGAACGTGCGACGGACGGCTTTTTGGTCGTGTTAGTACCACTTTGTAGTTTGATTTTCGCTGTTGGGATTAAGAATTGGAATACGTGTGCGTGTGTGTGTGTGGAGTAGAGGTTGATAGCGTGCGAGTAGGGTGAGTGTGTGTGTGTGAGCCTGGTTGGCCAGAGGGGAGAGGGGGAGCCGGGGTAACAGGAAATCCGATAATATAATTTTTTTTCTTTCTCTTCTCATAGAACGTATTTTTTTTTGTTAATTTTGCTTGAGACATTGCCCCGTGTGTTTTGGCGTGATTGAGTTTCCGGTGTGTGGTTGTTGTATGTACCCTGGTGCTTAGGGAAAAATCCCTGATACAAATAAAACTATTCAATAAAATATTATTAACATTTGTTTCAATACGCTTTGTTTATTTGTTCCGAGAGAAATCCTTGCCTGCGCATCTTCTGCATTGCGAAGACAGATAGTTAATTTTTTTTTTCGTTTTTTTTTGTGTTGCGCAATTACGGACCAGAATTTTTTTATGAAAAGGCGATCCTGACCAAATATTTTTTTTAAGTACGTTAATAAAATTTTGCAACGTTACAACCTACACATGCCTGTGTATCATGTGAAAAATTATGCTTTAAAAGGAACGTTGCAAATTTTAAAAATGTATCTCTTTCCAACTTAAGCATTAATAAATTAAAGCTGTATTTAAAACAAACAGAGTGCAAAGATGATTATATTTGTCGATATTGTAACGATAAATTTAGGAAAAACGAAATTCCGTCCACATGTGTTTTAAATAATATGTATGTGGGACCAATTCCTGAAGCTCTGTCAAAATTGAATGATTTTGAAAAAATATTTATACAATTACCCAAAGCGTTTCAAGTTGTAACAACTTTAGAAACAGTGTCCAATAAAAATGTGCCAAAACGAGAATTAGTTAGAAAAGTAAAAGGAAGAACATTTCATTTGCCATTACCAATAGAAGAGACATTGAAGACCATAATGGATGAAGAACAAAATTTTAATTTATTTAACGAATTTTATATTAAATTGAGAACGGTTCCTTCTTCTAAAAACAATATATTTGAAAATTTACTTGACGTTAGAAAGATTTTTGAAGCATTAATATGGTTAAAGCAAAACAATCAATGGTACAAAAATATTAATTTACCATTATCACATGAAGAACTATGCAAAAGTTATGAAAAATGCATTTTATTTGACAAATTTGGAGGATCTATACAAAAATGCTAATAATGCAAATGTTGAAACTAAACGTAATTCTATAATCAAACAAGTAAATGACGATTCTACATATTATGAAAATTACACAATTTATCCAATGTACGAAAAACGTTTAAACGAGAGTCCCCTTTCCACGTATCAACTTTTAAAAATAACAGAAAAACCAGTGTAACAGAAAAACGTGCGTTCCCACGGAACGCACGCCGACTCGCACGGTTCTGAAATCAAAACTGGAGTCAGCTTCTCTTTATGAGTCAGTCCTCTAGACCAACCGTTGGTTCGTACTGCAATAGTACGAAAAAAGTTAGTAATTATTAAATAATTATTTTTTAGTTAATAATTAATTTAATAATTGATTTGAAGCAAAGCTTCTACCGTTGGTCTTGTGAGAATGAATGTATATAGGTTAACACTGCACATAGCATATTGCTTCATAAAACCGAATACATATTTATTTCATGATATGTACAAATATTCTACGTTAAAGCAAAATTTTCAGTTTAACAGAGATCCTTTTTCTATCAGTGCCGTGTGAACAGTAATATGTATTTTTTACATACCTGCGTAACTTCACTGCTCCATGTTAAACTCGTTGAAAACGACGCTTTAATTGTGACAGTTTTGCTAACATTGGAATTTGTCATTTTTTGTTGTTCACACAGATAACCAGGATCTGACATGTGGACATTCAAAACGGAAGTATATGCGTTCAATTTATTGTAATTAAGTCATGTTTCATTTTATATTGTTGTTAATTTAGACAACGTCTCATTAAAGGCGAGATCCCAATGTCATGATTTTATTCCAGATCGCATATAGTTTTTGAAAAGGTAAGTAAGTAATTTATTTAAATTTTAATTCCTGATATCAAATTTTTATGCTAAAGCATTGATGATTTCTGTGTATGTGCAATTTTCCATAACTACATTACGGACAAATTTCATCCCTAACAGGATATAGTATATTTCACGATGTACGGAAACCAGGGATTCGGTTGGCAGCCCGCAAGGCAGTCAACAGAACTCCTAGTCTTCGAGAGTCATGAACAGTATTTTTATCAGATATTTTAAATTACCACACTTTCAATAGGTGTTTACAAAAAATAAATTTACGCGTCTGAGCTACTGGATAAAAGTGGAAATATCTGTGTATCACTCTATGCTAGATAGTTCCACTTACGACCCCTCTCACGGCCCATAAAACGTCTTAAAGATCTCGGGCGTAGTAATGCCCTTGGATTATATACTATTTTTTTCTCGGGGATTATAGTTATCTATAAATAACCTATAATTAAGAAGAGGTGCTAAGTTACTTCAAAATTATATATTTAAATGCGGACATAGAAAGGGTTCGTAGTTAATTTTCTATCGTACATATCTTGTACGATTGAAATTCACAATATATTTACTTGTCTTCAAATGTGTTAACTGGATCCAAAATGTACATTTCGTTGACATCTCGCAGTTGAATAAAAACGCAGGGTGAAAAATTATCATTTAAATCTAACAATACAACTTCATTGCTTTCGGTGCAATGGTGACCATAATCAAACGCGGTATTATCGAACAATGTCAAAATTATAGGTTCGATATTCAGTTTTCTAACAATCGCAAAGTACTTCATTCCGCAATTATCGTTGTCCATGCAATCGCCATTGCAATCGCAAATATACAAGCGCAAAAAATTCAAAATGATTCCATAACTCCAAGCATCGGTCGCATTGTACTTAATGCTTGTACTGTTAGTACGCATTGTCCGTGTGTATGAAATTGCCTCATAATATATACCATTTTTCATTATTCTTTGGAAGTGGCTAATTTGTCTATAATTTAAATTATTTACATTTACAAGATCAAGTGTTAATTCAGGGACCGGGTTTAAATTTTTTAGTACGCCTATTATTTGGAATGTATCCGTCACAAATGTTTATTTTCGTTTCATGTTTGGTTTCATGATTTTTTCACAGAAACTATGAGCTTTTGACCCCTCGACTAAATGTTTTATTTTGAATTCCTCTAAATGAATGAAAATCGAAGATGCTTTACAAGTCTGACTGTCCACGCAACGAGTACCATGTACTAAATTTTTCAGTTTTCCATTCGCGTCTTCGTAATGGAAACACGACATGGTAAATAGAGGCCCGAATTTCTCAACGTTGTCTGGTAAATGTCTTAATTGATGCAGGTTTGGTAACATGAACTTTTCATGATACAGTCTTGCAAATTGCCGCAAGTAAATTGCAATAAGCTGTCTGGACTTTTGAATATCCTCATATGAAACACTTGATTTACTGATGAGATAAATACCAACTACTAAAAGCATATGATGGTGATAGTATTCTGGACTCATTGTATCATGAAATATTGCCACGGAATAAAACAAAAGAAAATTCTTATATTCGACGGCTTTCCAAAATGCATGAAGTAATATTGAACGTGGTAGCCTCTTAACATAATTCGGTGGTTTTATATCAGAAAGTCTCTGATCAATAATATTTATTTTATCGACCATTGACCACGGGCCTCTGTATTTACGATTATCGCTAAACAGTAATTTAATGATTAAACTAACCACTCCCAAATAAACGCAATGCATATCGTCTACGACTGTCGTAGAGATATAATCGTAAACAAAAAAATTCAATGCGGTCGGACCCTTTACTCCTAATACTGATGTTCCCGTGTCGACTGCTTCTTCCGCGTGAACCTGAGTTTCCTCAGTCGTGCGCAATTCAATTTCATCTTCATACGGATACGTATGGGTCCTCCCGCAGTTACGTCCTTCTGCCTTACAGGTTTGACAACCGTAAGCGCCATTGTACTGTGTCATGTTAAGGAACAATGCTTTTGCAGGAAGATCGCAGGTACCACCAATGACTACTCCTCTCACACGACGAATAACATTAGGCTCTGATAGTTCATAATCTATTCCATTGTAAACTTGTTCCATTTCGTCTAATAAAGCGTCCATATACAAATTTGGGTTTGGTTTCTGTTCGCCAAACCACAGTCCTGCAAGAATTGTATTTTCTTGCTTATAACGATGTTCTGAAGGTAGTTCGTTGATTGTGAAGTAAATTGGCCATATATTATACTTTGACGACTTAAATATTTGCACCCCATCAGTGTTCCAAGCAAAGGAAATATTTGAAGGGTTTGATAATATATTTCCTGGTTCCGAAAGTTTTTTGTATACCGATCCGTCGTAAACATCTTCATAGTTTTCTTCCACAATTTTCTGTCTTGAATTCTTGTAATCCAAAAGCTCGCAGAATCCTGGTCTCTTGTACATTGTTTGCAATTGCGATATCACGGATACGGTCAGAAAGTAATTTGGTTTCTTCGAAACGTTCCAGACATTGCATAAGGTAGAATCGTCCGGTAAAGAGTTATGACACAACTTGCAGTAGTAATGCATTTCTGGTTTTGTTCGCAACTTCAAGAATATTTGGTCCATCTTGTAAAAACTGACTACGCAAAGATTTTCGCGTGGGCAATGGATGAAAATCAATTTCAATACATCCAATAAACAAACTCCATCTAGTTTGTGTCTCATAACAACAAGTAAAGTTGACAATATACTTTCTGCTACTGTGATTTCAGCTCCTTCGTACAAAGGTACATCAATTAAATTGTCCATAGCATCATCGTCTAGGGCATCGTGAAATTCATCGTCATCATTAGAATCATCATCATCATCATCACTGCTGTTGACGGAATCAGCTTCGTCGTCAGATAAAGACGAGATCGAACTTAAAGTATCGCTGTTGTTGTCATCCATGTCTATATCTAAAAACGTGTTACAAACAATACATCTTCATAATGTATAATGAAACAAAGTATATATTTTTAAATTATAACGCAGTAATAATTTATGGTGAACAATATTATATTATTGTTCACACTATTTTGGTGTGTTATTGTTTAATGCACTGTTTTCTGAACCGATGGTACGGACGAAATGGGAACTAACTCGAGAGAATAGATAGACTTGTCTCTAGAGTTAGTTTCCCTTTCGTCCACGCCCGAGGTACACAAAATACTTATGTAATATTATTTTATATATAAAATCATTTTGTATATATATTTATATTATAAACTAATAAAATTTTACTTAAATTTAAATATTAGTATAGAATACCTGGACGAGCAAGACTTTCATTGTCCGACAAACTGTCCAATGAATCCAATGCGGACCCGTCATGTATTGGAATTCTACTATAAAAATTAAATTGTTAATTATAATGAGATTATTCTGTATCAGAAACACTATTCTTGCTATTCTGCTTTAATATCATTTATTAAATAAAAAAAATTGTCTGACTAAGGAGAAGTTTTGTCTAATTTAACGGGGTAGTACACTCTGGCAATTTCAAAAAATCGATTTTTGTTTTTTTGGCTTAAAAATAATTTGGAGTGTCTACTTTAAGGTAAACTTGACCGCAAGTCCCCAAGTAACATCGTACCGAAGTTATAGGCTGATTAGTGGACTCGTGTCGAGACGCTCCAAGCGCGCTCAGGTGCGCTATATGGACGCTATATGATGCTGTATGGTAAACGCGCTTAGGTGAGCTAAATGGATGCTATATGGTGTCATATGGTGCTCTTAGGATGTTATATGGGCTCGGAATAGCTGTCTGAAGGTGAATTGAACAAATAGTAAAAACTAGGTCTCAAAACTTTGAAGGCGAATATCTCGAAATGATGTTTTCAAAATTGAATCTGTACCGTTTTTTCTACTGAAGTACGTAGCCGTTTTTCGAAATAATCAAAAATGGATTTTTGGTGCACGCTGTTATCTCTATTTTTAGGGTAAAAAAATGACTTTTTTTTCAAAGCGTCGCTGAATTTTTATTTTTCAACCAAATTAAAAACGGCTACGTACTTCACTAGATTAACTATCAGAGTTTAACCACAAAAAATTTCGTTGCTCTAGCTCCAATGGTATGACCGCAATCTTGCCTGCCCCGCGACAGGTCAGACGGGAGGTCTCTCAGAGAACCTGGTGCAGCAGCTACAGGAGTCATCGAATCTTGATGAAAAAATTAAAAATTACAGAGGACGATTCAATGAATAAAACCAAGCTTTACATTTTTCCAATGGATAGTTATTTACGCCTTAAAAAATCGCGTAAATGACCTATTTTTCATGCCGCTAGAGTGTACTACCCCCTTAATGAAAGAGTTTTATACAGATAAACTTTTCTGCATAGAATTTTATATGGTTATTATATGAATTTATTTATATATTTCTGCAGAGTATTTATTTATGTTTGGAAAGGTGTCTACTTGAAATCAAATTTGATCGTTCTACACGTTAAATCTACCAGATGTTTTTACATCAATATACAAATATATTCTTACAGGCAATCAATTTCAAAATTAAGTGGCCTCTGGAAATTAGATTATTTAGTTTGAACCAATTTGACAAATTGTTATAATCAATTAAGTTGCAAATTACACGAATCAAGCAATTTGAACGGTAAACAATTATTTATTTATTCATAATCATACAGCTGAAACTTTCACACAACCTCGCATTCTTTAAACAATTCTGACTAATTATTATAAACAATTATGTTGAGAATTTTACAGTTCAAAATATTTGAAAAGAAAAAAATTATTTATTATTATCAAGCTATAAATTTTATATAAATACGTATTGTGTTAAAAAATCTGACTAATTGTTATAAACATCCATGCTACAAAACCCAAGTTTTAAGATACTTAATGTGAAATGTAAATCGATTTTCAAGGGAGTCGGTGTCGGTAATGTCAACAATCTACAAAAAAAGATAAACTGAAATTAAAATGCACCGCCACCGGTGGACGATTTCCAGCGAAATCCCGCGAAATTCAAAAAAATCAAGGACTTACCCTGGCGCATAAAAAATAGCCAGTCCACTTCCTTCAAGATAACTGGCGAAATCAAATGTTGGTTAGTGCATTTCATCAAGAATGACCCTGACGAATAAAAGAAATCACAAGTACACTTCCCTGGGGATGATGCACGGAAAAACTTAGTAGTTTGTTCACTTCCTCAGGGATGTACCTAACGAATAAAAGAAATTGCCAGCACAATTATCTGAGGATTACCCTGATATAGTATATTTCTGCCCAAGGCGCCACCGGCACCGAAGTTTGAACGTTATTTTTCATTGCATGGAGAGCTGCGAAAATTGAACTTTTCGCTCTGCGCCTCGAATAGTTCATCTTTTCGCAACTCTACTGGCAATGAAAAATAAATTCGGCTCTTGAGCTCGTCTCGGATAAACCCGCCAAATAACTTTATTCGCCTGTACACTTCCATTTCGGATAACGATGGCAAATAAATTTCGCAGCACAGCTCTCCGACGATGATCTGAGTCAAGAATTTTTTGCCATTATACTTCTATTCAGGTTGACAATGGCAAATCAATTTTACAGAATTACTTTGCGACAATCATCTAGGACAAGAAATTTATTTGCCAGCTCTTTTCCAATCGGCATTACCTTGGCAAAAAAATTCGCAGCACAGCTGTCCGATGATGATCTGAGTCAAGAATTTTATTTGCCAGCTCTTTTCCAATCGGCATGACCTTGGCAAAAAAATTCGCAGCACAACTCTTCGACGATGATTTGAGACGAGAATTTTATTTGCAAGTACACTTCCATTGAGAATGCCTCTGAAATATAAATTTTGCAGAATCGCTATCCGACGATGATGTGGGACGAGAATTTTTTTTTCCAGTACATTTCCATTCATGATGACCCAGGCAAAGAAATTTTGCATAATTACTCTGCGACAATCATGAAGGACGAGAATTTTATTTGCTAGCTCTTTTCATAACCTTGGCAAATCAATTTCGCACCACAGCTCTCCAGCGATGATCTGAAACGACAATTTTATTACCGAGACATTTTCATTTATGATGACCCTGGCAAATAAATTTTGCAAAATCGCTATCCGACGATGCTGTGGGACAAGAATTTTATTTGCCAGCTCTCGTCTACTTGGCATGACCTTGGTAAATAAATTTCGCAGTTCAGCTCATCGATGATAATCTGGGACAATTTTTTTTTTCCGGCACAATTCTATTAAGGATGATCTTGGCAAAAAAATTTAACAGAATTACTCTGCGACCATCATCTAGGACGAGAATTTTATTTGCCAGCTCTTTTCCAATTTGCATGACCTGGGTAAATAAATCTCGCAGCACAACTCTCTGATGATAATCTGGGACGAGAATTTTTTTGGCAGTACACTTTGAGTCGCGGACGTTTCGTCGAAATTTTGAATTTGAATTTTCGAAGTTGAATTTTTGAATTTGAATTTTCGAATTTGAATTTTTGAAGTTGAATTGGTTTATCATCATTTTAATTTTTTCCCATATGATAGGTATAGAACATCCTTAAAATTGCGAAACAAAACTAAATTTCGACAAAACGTCCCTTCGACAAAAAGTCTTTTCGACGATATGGCCTCGACGAAATGTCCCGGACTCATACACTTCCATTGAGGATATCCGACGGAAACAAATTCTGGAGCTCATTTCTCCAACGATGATTCCGGAGTTGAATTTTATGTACGTTCTGAAATAAAAAAATATAATTATATAGATATTAATTTAAAGGATTATTTGTAATATATTATTATTACACTGACATCATTCAACATTGTTTCTATCTGTGAAGGAAAGCTAATTTGAATTTTTGCATTTGAATTTTGTGAAACATTGCAAATTATATACATTATTAATGTTGTTCAAAGTAAATGTTTTTATTTTACCGGCTCAATTTTTAATGATAAAAGGCCCCGGCTCAGATTTACTGAAAAAAACGCCCAAGTTCACGTTTGCACGACATAAGGCCCCGGCTTTTATCTTTACAAGATAAATTGCCACGGATCAGAAATAAAGAAAAAGCGTTTTGGATAGGAGCAATGGACTATTAAAAATGATTAATCCTACAAAGTTTAAAACGTACATTATGAATTGGAATTCTTACCTACTTATCTGTCAAAATTTAACATCTTTGCTTTATCCTAGCAGTTTAAAAACCTGTAAAAGAAAAATAAATTAAAGTAAACATTATGGTAACAAGTTAACAATTCTAGGTTAGCTTGGTTTTTTTAATGAAAATGACGATTTACATCACACAGATTATCACTTAATTTTACTTACCTATAAGAAATGTGATAAATATTAAAATGTTATTTCTTTCGATGCACGAAAAACCTGTCAACTACCTTTCGCGGCCGTTTGTTTACGCGCGGTATCATATGGAAGAATTCGTGGTGCGCGCTATCTGTGTCTTTTCTTCAGTATTTCTATGCGACTATGTTGGTATTGTAAATACCGTAAAATGAAATATGACGGCAAATTTTATAATTGAAAAACACCTTAGGGTAAATGCACCAGTACATGATCGTTTATAATAAAATAATTGTAAATTGTAATGATATAACAAAATAAGAGTAATTAAATTTGCAACTAAAAATATATTTATAAATAAAACATTTTGTTATATTTTGTGTAACCAAATTGAATCAAAACAGAGATTCATGTTTGTATAATCATAGATTTTAATTATATCGAATTCTGTACATTATTGTAGAAAAAGCGATGTACCCATTTTTCAGATGACAACTGGCCGTTATATTTCACGTTATACGAAAAAAAAAATTTCATGAAAATTTTTTAATATGAGTTTGTGAATTTGAAATTTAAAACTAATTGTTTATAATAATTAGTAAACATTGATTAAACAATAAAGTGGAGAAGCTGAAGAGAGTTATGATCATTTTTGTGCGACCCCCGAAATCCCCGTCTTAACAGTAGAGAGCTGGTGAGCAGCCGCGACAAATCGCGAATAACGCGAAGAGGTGTGCACCTAGGTGCGTCAAATTTGGTACCATC
>JABFPG010000065.1:0-10923 GCA_022817505.1 Dicroscelio sp. ZL-2020 | reverse complement strand
AAAATTTTATTTCAATTAAATAAATTTTCCTCACTGCGTGAGGAAAAACACCGTACTTCCCAGTAAACGAAAATCAATTAAATTCGATTTGACACAATTAAAACCAATTTGAGTTTTATTTCCCAAATTGTGTTATTCATGGAAATACAATTTGGATAAAAAAATTTAAATCGACTCTAATCGGATGAAATTGTTTTAAAAAGTAACCTAAATGTATTGAAATTGGGCAAATTGTGTGGTAATCGAAGCAATTGTTTTAAATTGTTTCATATTGTTTTCTATAACTACGGAAAACTCTTATTTATTTGATATTTGAATCAATTAAGAATTATTTTATATTAAAAAAACAGAAGAGATATATTTATGTTCTTTAGCCCCAACTATAGAATTATTCCCAGTGACATGTTTCATAAAAATGTTTATCATTCATCACTTAATTAAAATTTCTGAAATCCACAAATCGGTCCAAATCGGTCTAAATTGTTTTCACAATTTGGACCGATTTGGACAATTTGCATAAATGAATAACACAATTCAGCCCAATTTGATAACCTAAATTGTTTCTAATCGTTTTTCATTTACAGGGATCGTTGCAACGAAACAATCACTGGACGGGCAAAACAAACAGACTTAGTGACGGCGCACAGTGGCCCCAAATGAAAAATAAGCGCGCATAGCATTTCCATCATATTTATATTTTATAATTACACATAAAAAATTAGTTATCTTTTAGATTTAGCAGTTCGTCGATATTAGTATAAGTCAAATTTCTCTTTTGACAGTTAACAGCTGTCAATAACTGTCAATATCCCGAAATAGCGTAATTTAATTTATTAACTCATTAAGCCCCATGGCTAACACAGCCATGATAGACTAAAATTAAATACGGGATTCACAGCATAACTGAAAAAAAATTATCGGTGTTTTTGTTTTTCGCGATTCCGATTGTTTAAACAATAATTGTTTAAACAAATTTTTTAAACAATTGAAAATTTGCAAAATAAACAACTCCAATGTGTTACTCGCTAAAAAATATTAACATTTCATTATCTTTACTTTTTAGGTACGACGAATTGTTTATGCGTAAATTAATGTTTAAACAATTGACCGGGTCAAAGTGGCTTCTGCCCATGCCCAGGGTATTGCAAATCGAATGCAAATAAATACGGGATTCACAGCATAACTGAAAAAAAGTTACCCGTGTTTTTTCTTTTCTCGACTCCGATTATTTAAACAATAATTGTTTAAACAATTGGAATTTTGCAAAATAAACAACGCCAATGTGTTACTTGATAAAAAATAATAACATTTCATTGTTTTCATTTTTTCGGTACGACCAATTGTTTATGCATAAATTAATGTTGACCGGGTCAAAGTGGTTTTACAGCATAACTAAAAAAAGAGTTAATTTTTTACAGTTATGCGAAATAAGTAATAAATTGGCATTGTTTATTTTGCAAAATTCAAATTGTTTAAACAATTTGAAATAAACAATTATTGTTTAAACAATATCGGAATCGCGAAAAGAAAGAATCCCGTATTTAATTTTAGTCTATCATGGCTGTGTTAGCCATGGGCCTTAATGGATTAAATAAAAATTGATCATTATATATTGTTATTGGGTGCTCATATCTACAGCTTTCCAAATGTAAAATAACACAGTCAACTTATTTAACTATGTTATTTATAATTCTTCTGATATTATGAAGTTTAAATTTCACGATATTAATATTAATATTAATATTATAAATTAATATTAATATATCTATATATAATTTAATATTAGTTATTTATTATTTTTATATTTTAATACCTAATATTTTTTAATGTTGTGTATTTATATGTCACAGAAAATAAATTTATTTGTTCTACATTTCCATGGTATTGGTAGTAAATAGTTTGCAATTTGACTAACATAGTAACATTGTTGCAGTAACAACATTTGTTTTTACGTGTGCGGTTGAAATGTACAAAGAAACAAAGTGTATTTAATTATTGAATGAAAGTACCCTTCAAAACCCTCTTGTATTTAAATCCCAGAAGATAGTACCCAAAATTATAAGAACTCTCGAAAATCTAAATTGTATAATATTAATTTCAAATTTGTCACAGAAATTTTTTCCGTACTGCACAAAAAATTTAATTCTATTAACTGTATTTTATTTTATTGTGACCCTTTATTTTAAGTCGGTTTTAATGTGTAACACAATACATTTTCATGATTAAAATTTCTAAATTTCCATTAGAAAATGTTGTCAATATATATTCGAATAATACTAAACATAATATGCATTAATGTTAGACATATTCTTGATATATACGTAATATATATGTTATGTAAATCTAAAACGTGTTATAAATATTTAATTTTACTTGACTCGTATCAAAATAGAATAATAATTTTACAAGACATCTAGAATT
Source organism: Dicroscelio sp. ZL-2020 (assembly GCA_022817505.1). Taxonomy (NCBI): domain Eukaryota; kingdom Metazoa; phylum Arthropoda; class Insecta; order Hymenoptera; family Scelionidae; genus Dicroscelio; species Dicroscelio sp. ZL-2020. The sequence continues at coordinate 8,502 of JABFPG010000065.1, read as the reverse complement.
TAGGTATTAATATTCTCATAAGATTCTTTTGTTCTTCAGTTTGTCATAACTTTTGCATGCGCAGGTATGCGCAGCTGGAATTGTTTTCCTTTTATTATATATTTAAAAAGCTGCAAATTTCATATAAAATTAGCCTGGAACTATGAAGCACAAAAAAGTTGCAGCTTTTCAAAGTTTTAGACATTTCCCATTTAAATTACATAGATAATATTTTTGCAGTAATAAATGGTTCTGTTTATGTATCACTTATCAGCAAAATTACGTGAAAAAAGTAATTAAAAATCATCAATTCCAACTATAATATGTCTATAGATCATGTGATTACATAAATTTATGTAGAAAGACATTTCATTTTTTTTTACTAAGCGCGAGTTTTTTTAATTTAGTCCCACTGTGCGGCGTACTCACTAGCATCCGTATGTATGTAAAATGGTCGGTCCTTGTTGATGAAATGTAAGAACATCTCCTCGCAAAATAGCCGTTTTAATTTATTAAATGCGTCCTCGTGTTTCGTATCTCAGTGCCATTTGCGATGTTTTTGGTCTAGTTCGTATAGAATGCTGGGACTGTTGGCATGCTGTTTGGAAAATTTCGAATACCAATTCACTAAACCCAGAAAAATTTTCAGCTGTGTCTTGTTTTTTGGCACCTTAAAGTCGTGAATTGCTTGTATTTTCTCTGGATTGGGTCGATATCCTTTCACGGTTATTATATATCCCAAAAACGTGATTTCCTTTTGGAAAATTTTTGATTTTTTAATATTCAGGCGTATATTGTGTTTCAATAGCCGTTGAAAGAATGTTTCCAAATGTTCAAAGTGTTCTTCTTCATTCCGCAAGATTACCAACAGATCATCTACATAATTGATAACGAACAAAAACCGCCCTCCTTAAACAATTTAAACAAAATTGTTTAATATACATATACATGATTATTCCCCCTAACATTTATGAATAGAGGTAGGGTACTTACTACCACTCAGGCGGCGTGAACCTTGCCGGTTTTAATTGCAGAAAGCGGTCCCACCACGATTGTCTCCCTCCGTCCGGTGGAACCAACACGGAGATTCTTCCCAAGCCTACTGGCTCATACGTCTGCACCGGCTCATCCACCGCGAAGGCGGCTTGGAAAAATCCATCAGGCTGCTGGAAGGTCCAGCAAGAGACACTTTGCTACGTCGGCAGCTTACGCATGAATGCGCGAATGCAAGCATTCCCGCACGCATACGCTCAAACGTTCAATGCCGCCTGACGCACCCACGGGGTGCCACGGGGAGGCGACCTCTACCGGCCCATTTACCGGTGCCCTAGTAGATTTTTTATGGAGTCTTACCTCCAGTGTCAAAATCCTACCTTCCTAATCGTTCCAGACACTGCCGTGCCCTACGGACTCGACAGCATCCCCCTGGGGTCCGATCTGTCCCAGGGTGAACGACCCACGGATCTATCTAACCCCCCAAGCTACGCAAATTCCCTTTAGATCCGTTCTGGTTGCTTGGCCCTAAAGGCCGAGCGACAGTATTCCGCGAAGACTCTAAACGTCTCCGGAGACGATACAATAACTCGCGCCGCTTCCTCCCACGTTTTCCCCGCAACGAATTCATTCAAGCCCTCCCTTAACTGCGCGAATCGCGGACAGGAGAGGACGAAGTGCTCCGGTGTGTCTTTGGCCCCACACCGACAGCCATCCTCGTCCTCGAAACCAAACCTAAACTTATAAGCCCCGAAGTCACCATGCCCAGTGAGAACCTGGGACGTATAGTGATCCGGAGCTATTCTAACCGCGAGCCTATCACGCACGTTTCCGAAGAACACAGCCGCTGCCCGACCCTTCTCCGAGGCCCTCCAGGCCTCCTGCCAGGCCTCAACCGCGCTCTCCGAGATTACCGATTTCGCGTTCTCGTCGCTCTTCCGAACCGTGAGGTCCCCGATTTGGACCTCCCTACCTTTCCGAATCTCATACATCCTCCGCCGCTTTTCGAGGAGCATGGTGATCGGAAGCGCACCCGCAATTACGCACAGCCCCTCGCATGAGGCTGTTCGATACGCACGAGTTACCGCTAATAACGCGCTTCGCTGTGCTGAGGCCAATTTCGCAACGGCTTTAACCCCCATATTATTTGACGACCAACCCGACGCCGCGTAGGTCGCAATTGGTTCAAACACACCCCGGTAGGTGGTTCGAATAAAATCATACCCGAGGCCCCATTCACGCCTAGCTAATCTTCTAAGATTCCCGAAAAGAATACCGGTCTTCTTGAGGATACTTTCGCAGTGCGGAAGAATCCCCATGTCCTTCCCGATTTGGACACCTAAGTACCTAACTTTATCTTTAAAACGAATCGACTGCGCGTTGATTTTAATTACCGGCGCGTGATCTAATTTCGGTTTACGCTGCGGTTTACGTTTCCTATCGCTTCGTACGTTCGTTCGCGTTTTATCGCCTACCTGCCCGATCTTCTTCTTCCGTTCTAACGGTGCTTTACGGTTAAACGCCCTACGCAAAATTATCCCCTCGGTTTTCGCTTCGGAGAGCTTGAGCTTGGCTCCCTCGCATTGACGCACAATCAAATCCGTTACCGCTTGACCCTTTCGCTCAAGTTCGCATCGCGAGTTCCCCGTTACGACGACCAGAAGATCGTCCGCGTACGCAACGAAATTTTCGCCAATTTCGTTCTCCAGTGCCTTGAGGAGGCCGTCGAACTGGAGGTTCCAACACGTTGGGCCAAGTACGGATCCTTGGGGACAGCCTCTGGTTGCCACCTTCGAGACTGATTCCGTTCCCCATTCTAACACTACTTTCCGCTCGCTAAAGTAACTACGCATCGTCGCATATACGTTTTTCGGGCAACCACGATCCTTGAGGGCCTTCAAAACCAGCGGCCACCAGACATTGTCAAAGGCTCCAGAGATGTCAAAGAGCAAGGCAATGGCATAGGTGTCCTCGCATGATTCCACCAGCCGCCTCAGCTCCACAACCGCGTCCTCCGTCGACCGCTCGGGCATGAACCCGTACTGCCGACGGGACACTTTCTCCGGCCGCATGACCGTCGCGTTAAGCCGCAGCCTCAAAAGCTTCTCAAGGGTTTTCCCTAACACCGACAATAGGCATATCGGCCTATACGATTTTGGATCAGAAGGATCCTTTTTGCCGCCTTTTATGAAGGCTCGGAGCACACCCTTTTTCCATACCCGAGGAAAAACGCCGAAAACTAAGCACGCGTTAAAAAGATCCGTAAGTTTCGCGAGTAGGGTCTCGATCGACGCTTTCAAGACCTCTACTTCTATCATGTCAGACCCCGGTGCCTTCCGATTCGCAAACGACCTAATCGCGCGACTAACTTCGGCGTCCGTAAAGAGAGATGCGCTCTCCGAATCCGGCAGAACTGCGGCGTCAGTTCTGATTTGTCGCTGCTCCTCTTGTTCGCCTTCGCTAACATCGTCCGGGATGTGCACGCTCAAGAATCGCTCCGCGGTAGTCCTAACATCTGACGTATATTCGCCCGTTGCCGTCCGCATCGTCCTAAGCGCTACGCTGGGCGCTATCTTCCCCGCTTGAAGTTTGTACACGAGGCCAAAAAAGTTCTCCTTTTTAGCCCCGTGTTCTGTGACAAACTTTCGCCAGCTATCACGTTTCGCGGCCCTAATTTGCTGACGATACTCGCGTCGCGCCTTCCTAAAAATTAATTTACCCTCTTCACGGGCCGGCCCGCTATCTAACGCTTGGAAGGCGCGCCTACGTCTATGAACGTTACGCTTACTCCGAGTGAGTTCGCGAGTCCACCACGGATTGGACTTCCTAAATCTAATTTTTCGCGGAATCGCTTCTTTACATGCCTCTTCGATGGCATCGGTAAAGGTTTTCGCAGCTAATTCGACGTCTTCCGCTGACTCAGGTTTGAGCAGATCAAGTTTCGTGCGGGAGAGTATCTCAAGGCGCTCATGGAACCGGTTCCAATCCGCTCGCTTTACGTTAAAGCGAGCTTTCGCGACCGCGACACCCCTATTATTATTATCGTTCGCAGGCGCCTCTCCCGACCAAATCCTGATCCTTATGTCCACCGCTTGATGCTCGCTGTCAGTCCATTTTGGACGCAGCGACCACTGCAGGACATACTTTTCGATTTCCGCCGACGCGAGCGTTAAATCGATGTACGACGACCCTACCGGTGCTTGATACGTCGGACCCTGTTCCGCCCTATTAAGTAACGCGAGCCCCGAAGAAGTTATGAATTCTGCCAACCGTTGCCCATTTTCGTCGGATTCCGGGTTTCCCCAGAGTGACGAGTGAGCATTGGCATCAAAAGCGAAAATTACTTTCTCTCCCCTCAGATGAAGAGCCACCTTTTCAAGGTGTCCGAGGTGCCGGTCCGCATCGCTTCCAGCCATGTCTCTGTACTGAAAGTACATCGACACAACATAGAAGGACACGCCGGGAGCTTGCACCTGCACACAAGAACAGTGCTCTGTGCTAAGCTGAGAGATTAAAATGCCCCTGTACAGCGGATTGCATAATACAACCGCTGCCCAGGGACGCCCTGCATTAACGGCGAAAATTTCGGTACCTAATCCTAATCCTACCAAGCCCCAGCCGCTCTCCGCCACCCGGACGTGGGGCTCCTGAAGAAGCAACACATCCAGGCGCTTCGAAACGACTAGTTCCCTAATTTCACCGATTACCGACGCGGCGCCACCTACGTTAAGTTGAAGGATACGCACATCCTTCATCGCGACGCGAGACCTACTAACGCGGGGTTCCCTAACACGCGACCTAACCGACCGAACCGACTCTTGGCAAGAATGGAGTGTCTCCGAGGTGGAAGAAGGTGGAGGCCCACAGGAGTCCATTGACGTGCTGGGCCGACGCACGCGGCCTATCCTCCTCTTGATCTTGGGCGGTCCTCCTCTCCTTGCGTCCCTCGTTGCCTCAGCGCGCGGCCTACGCTCCGAGGAAATCGCATTCTCCACATCGTGGGTACATCGAAATTGTGGCCCCCCCGGAGATCCGAATGGGGACCGCTTAGCCTCCGGATTTCTTGCCAACCTCGACATCTCCATTTTGCTTTGAATCGCCCTAGACCCGGACACGGCGCCCCTTTTTCCTGGGGCTCGGATGCCGAAGCACGACCAATCTAATGACTCTCACTGAGACGGGGTTCCCAGCGAGTCGAGCGACAACAAACAAAAATTAAAAATAAATTACAAGCCGAGTATTGAGCGGAGCTAAACGGATATAAAGTTAAAGATTTTTGCGACGACAAGGACGGCAGATGTAACGCGGACAAAAGCATATTGGACAATCACGAACAACTCGGAGGCCGGGATGCCAGCAGGGCAGACCGCACCGGCCAGCAGCGCAGCAGCGCGCACCGCGCCCGTCATCCCCGCACGCGAGGAGAGAGCGCCGCACACACCACCCGCGGCAGCCAGCCGCCACACCCGACCGACCCTCCCCGGCCCCGCGGACGCGGACTCACAAGCTAACTCGGTAGATCGAGACACCAGCAGGGCAGACAGCACCGACCGACAGCGCGACAGCACGCCCCGCGCTCATCGACCCCCTCAGCGAGGGGAGAGAACGCCGGGCGCGCCGCACGCCACAGCCGGCCGCCACACCCCGCCCGCGCCCCAATCCACAGAAACGGACAGCTACCTAAATCTAATTCCCACATAGCGTCTCGAACAATGAGTAGATCGCGGACGCGGATGCACACGGAATTTTTATAATCTAGCTTCTATCGCGCTTAAACCCATCCCCGGCAACGCGTCGTCCCCCACCATCAGGGTACGGGACCCCCGACCAGCGCACACCCGACAGGCGCGGGAGGCCCGCTAAGCTAATACGCGCGCATGCACACGCGCGCGCCCACGAGAACGTGAGCCCGCGCGCATGCAGCAAACCGAGCCAAGTATACTAATTATCGCGAATAACGCGGTTCGCGGATCGCGGTTCGCGGAACGCGGTACGCGGAGAACTACAAACGCGAAGAACCTAAAAATGCGTAGAGCCTTAAGCAAAACGCAAGACGCGAAACCGAAAATTGGGTGAGGGCTGGGCCTAGCCCTCGATAGAGCGTCTTGTGGACACTCGAGAATTCGCTCTTTATGAGCGATTGCTACATATGGATCATTTTTGCATTGCAATTCGATCCGTAGCAATGTAGTGTGTGCTGGCGCGCCACAGTGCTTGTAGCGCTGTGTTACGCGTTTGTTTTGAAAACAAACGCGACCATCACAAAAGTGATTAAACAAACACAATACACAAAAATTCGTATAAAAAAAAGTCTCTTGGCAGTCACTGAGAATCAGTGAAAGAAGAGCTTTGATACTTGAGCTAAAAACGGCGCACGAAGTACCGACCGATGCCAATGACATTATCACGATTCGAGACAATTCGATTGCCCCGAAGGCGACCGCCACGGGCTTCGGCTGTTTTTGGAGAGAGCGTCGGACGCGCACTGGGCGAGAACATCATTTAAAAATCACGGTCGAGACCTTGAGTTGTAAAACAGATTGCCACAGGTGCATATACAAACGGAAACGTAATGTTTCGGTCCGTCGATCCGCTCTCGTTTATCGAACAAGACCCTTCTGTGGGTTGTCCACATCAACCGCACATGTGAGCTGCCCCCTCAGCATCACTTATCAATTAATTTGATGGCCCCATCGCAATGAGGCTCATCCGTATGCTGCCCTCTCAGCATCGTTGGTGAGCTGCCCTGCTCAGCGTCGCCTAATTGATTTTATTAGGTCTCATTCGATAATTGTAGTCAAGTTTTGTACCATCCATGCTTTAACTCCCCATTGGGAGACGGGACCAACTGTATATTAGAGCATGGCCTGGATTTTCTGGAACTCTCGACCAGCAGGGACCCTACTGCACGCCTGCGCCGAGAGTCGTGCGGCCGGCAAGGTATCAGCCGCACTCCCATTTTTACGCAGTGAGGAACTTAGTTCGCTGACAATGCCAGCTTAACAGCGGCACCACGTGAAGGTGTCCACACTACTTGGGATTGAGAGGCTATGTTAGTCCTAGGACGTCGCATCAAATCCCCAGATAAAGGCCGCCAGAAAGCGGTCCCACCGGAGGAACAATTTTCCTTCCGGGGCCGCGTACTTCCATTTCCGGTGACGGTCACGGATTTCCCGGGGCACGGTGTATTCTCGGCCGAAAGCCCGGACCACGACATACCCACGGGTATGGTGGACCTCTTTGGCGGTCAGGTCAAACATAAACCGGGATGGCCTGGGTGGGTCCACGATAGTGGGCAGCTCGCTCGTCGGGCAACTGGTGCTCGCACCCAGGGTCTCGGAGGCCAACGGTGCCGTCATCGCATTCACCGGGTTCTGTGGTGTCGACGTCGATGACGTGGAGGGCCCGGGGGTAGGAGATGGAACCTCATACCCAGATGATTCGGTCTCATGGAGGAGCTGCTCCATGAGTTCGATTTCCCCCAGAAGGTCGATCGGGGACGAACTACTCTCGTTTTCCCGGGTGTCACTCACACTTGCGTCGACGCAAACACCGGCCCCGGATGGCAAGTCACAAATCGGAGTCGGTATATACTCCGGTTCACCGCGATTTTGAAGCGTTTCAAACTCGCGCTCGATCGAGTCATAATCCAACTCCGGAAATTCCGGGTTGTACTGCAGGATCGAGTGAAGGTCGGGACCGAAAGCTTCACGAAGCAGATCGTCTGCACTCAGGTCTATCCCCAAATCAATGCAGTCGTCCATGGCGCTAAACTGTTTGAGGTCGTTTTCGCCGAAAAATATATACTATTTCGGAGAAAACAATCCCCCGTCTGGAATTGTTTATGGGTGGCGCCAAGCTTTCAAATGTATACAAGAAAATCCGCGAATGATTCTGAATTTTGAATTTAATTTATGACCTTGACGGCTGAGGAATCATCGTTCGGAGAAAATAGCTTACATATGTGTGTTACGCTACGTTCTAATGTCGTTTTTGCCGTTTTCAGAATGGCCACACGCGGTACATTATTTACGCCAATTTTCAGATCGATAATCCGTGCAATTGTCCATCTACACGGCGGATTAATCGGATCTTTAATAAGTACGATATCATTGATTTTCAAATCACGAATTATTTCGCGCCATTTCGGGCGGGATTGTAACGTACATAAATATTCTGAAGACCATTTCTTCCAAAAACATTCGGTTATGCGTTGAATTTTTTGCCACCTCGTTAATCTATTTTCATTAACGTTTAATACAGTGGGCTCTGGTGGCGCCAATAAAGGTGCGCCAACTAAAAAATGCCCGGGCGTTAAAACATCCAAGTTTTCCGGGTCATCATGCAACTTTGCGATCGGGCGTGAATTGAGGCACGCCTCGATCCGGCATAAAATGGTTAAGAATTCCTCCCATGTGGGTGTGAATTTTCCTATGATACGTTTCAGGTGGTTTTTTACGCATTTGACACCTGATTCCCAGACGCCCCCAAAATTTGGGCTAGCCGGGGGTATAAAATGCCATTCGATCC
>JABFPG010000064.1:0-10928 GCA_022817505.1 Dicroscelio sp. ZL-2020 | reverse complement strand
TTTTGTTTGTTTATTGTATGTTTTTGCTTTGCTTGTCTTTTTTTTTTTTTTTTCCAGCAAAAGACGGCAAACGAGGTGGTCTGGGGACTGGAGGTCAGAAGGGTGCTCTTCCGATCTTGGACCCCCCTCCCCCGGGACCCCCCCCCCCCCCGATATATTTTTGTAATGTAGAGAGATATATATTTCTGTGGTTTAAAGGCGAAACCAGGTAAGTCCACTTTGGAAAAACTCGAGAAAAACAAATTCACTTAGTGGAAACAACGATGAAATATTTCTGTGAAAATGTATCACACCAGACATTCAATTCTTTGTATTTCTCAATACGTATAAACATGAACTATTGTTGTAAGCAACAAATCCATTCTTCAAAATTATAATTATTATTCATTATTATGTAATGTTTATATCAAATGTTTTGTCCCGAAAAGACAATATAATAAGTTGTTAAGTAATTATTTCGAACATTTTCCTCGAAAATCTAACAATAGGACATTTTATTAGAATTTCTTCGTTTGCGTTCTTAGTAGCAGGCAGAACGTTGCGTATGTTTAATTTTTTTTTTGTAAACAGAAGTGATAGTGAATTTCAACAATTGCTAATATATCATCTTAAGGACGTTGATTATATATTATACTTCTGCATATTGAGAAGACAATTATGGAAGACAACAGTAAGTAGTTGTATATTTTAATAAAGGAATAAAGCTTTTAATAATTTTGACATTTCAATGGATTACAAACATTTTGTAATTTGAAACAAGTTAAATAACTGATTTTACTGAAAGTACCTATTTGCTTATTTGTTCATTCATTTGATTTATTGTTAATTAATTAATTTTCGTATATAAATATTCATAATCAAACTATACATATTGCATTAATGTATTAATTTTCTCAATTGTATCGTAATCGTTACTTATTTCTTGTTTTATTTATAACAAATAAAGTATTATTTCCATATTTCTTGTTGTATTGCTATTGCGTGTAGTGCTAAATAAGAATGTACAGCGGTTATTAGTTTATTTTATATTTCAACTTTTTATTGTTGGTTTGTTTGTTCGTTATTTCAATGTCAAGTTTCAAAATGTCTATACGATAAATATTAAACTATTGCTTTAATTCAAATGATTTTTACAGGTCCTGTAATAACTAAAGCTCTTGTACGCTTTCGCGATGATTCAGTAACAGCCGCAGTGAACTTAAACGATTTCTTCCCTGAAATTAAACCAAAGTATAAAACAGATTATGATAAAATGAAATATTACTCTGTGAAATGGACCGATGATCAATTATATTATCCACAAATTATATTCTTGGGATGTAAGTTTTTCTGTATCAGCTTTACAGTTTCATTTCGAAGTCTAATTATATTTATTTGTAAAAGTCAGAACAAATTTATGTCACCGATGGAGCGGTGAAATTTGGTACTAATGTCTACGCCTGAAAGACCTCAGACGGTATCCCTAATAACACAAAATATTGTAAGTACATTTTGAAATATTCTTAGAATATTGTACGTTCTGAAAAGATCTTAAAAATATTTCGCGACATTCGTGTTATTGGGAATATATTATACAGATTCCAAATTTAAAATATCAATCAATGTTTATGATATGCTCATAACAATTTTTGAAGAAATAAAATATATAGATTGATGGAATTATCGTTCTACTTGTATTTGTTTCAGTTGATAATGAAGATGTTGAACGAAAAAAAATTCATCTAAAAGACTAAGGTTTCCTGGGATAAAATCAACACCGGAAGATTTCGAAGAAGATTTTCAACAAGAAATTATACACGAAAACCGAAATAAGGTATGCGTGAGTAATATTTTGTATTATACTTTAGATTTTGAATTGAAGTCAATTATCATATCAATAAAGTTTATTTATCGTCAACAAAAGTGAATTTCCTAAAACCGAGTGAAAACAAAATTACTTACAAACTCGTAGGAAATTGTTTATTGAATACAGTTTCAATACAAAATTATATGCACCTTACAAACTCAATAGTAAAATATTTTTCAAAGATTAGTTATTTTAATGTAATAATTTTTGTTACTATTTCATATTAATTTTTATAATTTAAAAATTAATTTGAATGTTTTTTGCAATCTGAGTTTCATTTTAACATCTTCAAGAGTTGCATGATATTATAACAATTCAATGTATTTAAATTACATTAATTTACAGAAGCAGGAAATTGGCCAGGAATAAATGAAAGAAAATATAATACAAAAATATCAGAATATGATAGAAGAAGAATCATCGTCAAAACAAAATGTACAGAATAATGTGAAAGAAGTGTCCAAAATAAATGAAGAAATGGCCCAGCACTTAATTGTTTTAGAGGAATTGGAAAAAAGTTTGGAGGCAGAAAAGAAGAAAAAACAAGAACAAGAGGCACTAAATTTAAAAATCATTGCGAAAATGAAGCAAAGGGATGAAGAGCAAGGAAAAAAAGAAAAACATTTTGAGGAAATGTTCTGTAACTTACAAAAAAGATTAGACGAAGGTATAAAATTTACAAGATAACAGTAAACTTATATAATGTACTTATTATTTTGTAACTTTATTTTATTATCATGAAATTCAATAATGTTCGATTCAAGCTCAAGTAAACTGTACCATAATATTTCTTTCGTTCGCTTCTTATTCAATTGTACTACTTTTTGTTTGAATGAAAATAATTTTATATGTTATTTAATGCAAAATTTTAATAGTTAATTGTGAAGGTATTGATCAAATAACCTGAATTGAGAAGTAAATTTAAAAATATAGTTTTACTAGACTAAAATTATGTTGGTTTAGAACATGAAAATTTGAGTAACCCTATTTTTGTACAGAACTTAAATCTTTTTAAATATACCAATATTAATACACCAATTTTTAAATAGTCTTTCGAGATAATTCGTACAATATATCTGCACCTTAAAAAATATGTGTTATTTAACGAATCTTCAAGAATTAATTTTGAATCTACCCCATAGAGGAAAAAATAATCAAAATAGTGTATAAAAATAGTAATACAAAGTTTATATAAGTAGGACAAAAATAAATTTGTACGAAGGTGAATTTTCTTATAGTCGAAAATATGCTCGTATCGGTATAAAATTCATCTAGTATCCCTTACGTTTATAAAGAAAACAACTTAACAACAATTAAATATAATCAGCTCATATGTAGCCCTTATAGACAATTTTCAATTTCCCACGTTAAATCAACATAAATTCAACATTCAGACGTGGAATCCATGTGGATTACATGTACGGTATGTATATGGGCATATTCTATTTCAATTTATCTATATATAACAGTAGAGACGCAAATTTTCTATATATAACGGTGGACAATGAAAAGAGAAGCAACCAGGAACAAAATGAAACCGTTAAAACTGAAGAAGAAGTTTGAAAACATACTGAAGATCAGCAATGCAGTGTATCAGAGAAAGGTGATTAAGCTATGAGCTTTCAACACTATTAACTAAGTAACACTAAATTGTTCATTTAAGTTGGACAACATGTTGATCTTAAAGCATAAAATTAATGTTTTTAAATATAAGCACGCTAATGTTTCACAATGGAAAAAAATTATTTTTTATATTTTTTCAACAAAAATAGATAACGTGCTAATTGATATCGCAAACGCGGAAGTAAATAAATTCGGTTCGATTTATTTGTACAAAATAAGGCAATATTTGTACAAAAAGAAATTGCGTCCTTCAAACACGAGCTATAATTGTAATGAGTAATTGTATGAATTATGTTTAATAAAATGACAATAAATTATTGACAATAATGTTGAGTTTATAAGATTATTCCGTCACGCAAAGTCGAAGAGCCCTAGAAATTTCAAATATCATATTATTTTTTGTAGTAAATGGAAATGGAAAAATATAACCATCTTCTTCTTTAAAATAGGACAATCTTCTGTCCACTCAAAAAAAGATGAGGTCGAAATTGTGAAAATTGTGAAATTGTTTTATAAACAAAATTGTTTTACTTATAAAAATGGTCCGTTACATCTATGTCACACAACCAAAATGTCGCATGTCCAAAATTTCATATGTCCAAAATGTCACATGTCAAAATGTAACATTGTCACACGTAAAAGCGTGTTATAAAACTCGGATAAAATTCAAAAAATTCCAAATATTCAAAAAATATTCTTAAATTCACAAATTAAAAGCCTAGAAGAAGAATATTAAAAAATTGAAAATATACAAAAAATTCAAAAAATTTCAAAATTTCGAAATATTCAAAAAAGTTTAAAATTAAAATAACTCAATAATTGAAGAAATTCAAACAATTCGACAAATTCAAAGTATGCACAAATTCAAAACATTTTAAAAATTCAAAAATTTAAACTATCCTAAAAGTGTAAAAATTCATATTCATATTTATAATAACATAAACAAAGATTTTTCTTTATTTTTAGAAAATAAATTATTTGACTAATAAAGATTTCGATTTTATACTGAATTTAAAAAAATATGTTGTAATAAAATAATCTGATGAAGAAATTTTTCGAAATTTGTTTCTCAATTTGTGTTTCATATTTAGTGTTAAGAATTTAAAAAAATAATATTTATAATATAAATTGAAATGAAATTTATAAAGTTTAACGAAAAATAATGAAAAATAATTTTTTACAACATATTTTTTTAAATTCAGTATAAAATCGAGATCTTTATTAGTCAAATAATTTATTTTTTAAATACAAATTTATAGGATCAACACAATTTAAATTTCATCATAATTAACATCAATGACGGTAGATGTCACCTTTTTTCACAATAGATTTACAACTTTACAATTACAAGTGTAATAGGGTGTAAACATTTAATAATTTATACTTTTATTATGAAGTGCAACCCTTATCCTACTGAAGAGTTCGGGGTTTGCATGCAACGAAACGCGTATTTATAATTTATTTTTCATTATTTGTCATTAAACTTTATACATTTCATTTAAATTTATATTATAAATATTATTTTTTTAAATTCTTAACACTATATATTAAACACAAATTGTGTAAATTGAAAATGTAAAAAGGGAAACAAAAAATAAAGAAAAATTTTTGTTTATTGTTACAAATTGTGATGAATCAATTATTTAAAACGAAATAAAATATTATACGACATAAATATGATCATAAATTATTTTGTATATATTCGGTGAGTGTGGTTTCTGACATTATGTCAAATGTGACATTTTGACATGTAACATTTTGACATGAGACATTTTCGACATGTGACAAAGATCACGCTCACCGTTTCGTTTCGACACTTTCTACCACACTCTAAGCCATTACATTTGAAAATATCATCATTGCACAATCTATAATAAAGCCTTCTTTTAATCACCAGCCGTGCTACAAGTCTACCCGTGCACCGCTTCTTCACCTGTCCCACCGCATATACCAAAGTCACCCTTACCAATAGGGATGCGCGATGTTCATCGATTAAATGATCTCCGATGTTTTTCACCTTAAAAGCTAGATCATTGATTACAAGCTTTTTTCGCATTTTTATTATGTTGTTTTTCATCGCTCGGTTATATGCCCTTTCAAATTTGAAGAAAAAAAAAAGACATGTTATAAGTGTTTGTTTTACTTTTTTAAAGTCAAAAATCGACCAATTGATTGATTTAGAACTTACAAGTAGGTGAGACGTTCGCATGTTAAAATTTAGAGGGCGGATTAGAAATGTACTCCGAGCTAATATGAAGGGAGATGGTTAATTGGTCGTAAAAGCAAAATATATACAAAAAAGTAATAAACAAATCTGTGATTTCAAGGCAAAACCAGGTAAGTCCACATTTGGACAAAATTGAGTCAAGTACGAATTCGATATAATTTTTCCATTATCTTTCTATATGTCAGACCAAAAATGATGAAAAACGCCATGTTTAGAAGTTACACCGTTAATCCGGACACCGATAAGTCCACTTTTCCCGACAAAATGAGGTAAGTCCATTTTGTTCCGACAAAACCAGGTAAGTCTACCGATTGCAGTCTAAATTTGCTTTATTTAGTGTCTTTTCAGTTCAACTTATTAATCTTGGTAATTTCTGCACCAAGTTAACTCTAAATTACAAGAAAATCTATGGAACCATACTGTTTTCAATGTGTAGCTTGAATTGGTGGTCGATAGTCATGAATCGTTTATTAACCCTTATCTTTGAAATAAACAGAGATTTGGTTTCCGTCTTATCGTAAAAATTAAAAAAATATATTTGCCTCATACCTGTGGCATTCAGCAAAAATCAATTAAGTCCGTTTTAACAAAGCTTGAGTAAAATTCATTCAGAATGTCAGATATTTGATTTAGAATCGTTGTAAAATTTAATTGAAAATAACGTGTATACTCTAAGAAAATAACAGTAATGTAATACTAACTTGATTCTTACAGATATTTTTGAATCGAAAAGTGACAATATGAAGCTAATTTGAGCTGAAAAAGTTGAACTTGCCTGGTTAATCTCGGGAAATGGTACATGTAATAGCCGGACTCACTGGAGAACATCTTGTTTACTCGAGAGATTTCCCATCTGATAAAGTTTTAAAAGAATATAAAAAGTTTAAAATTTAAAATTATGTTAAAACTTTAGTTGATAAAAATTTACCATGTATTTCAAATGGGATAGAAAAAATGTCACGAAAACTAGGTTTAATATGAGCGATAATTTACGATAAAATAATATTGTAAACTATTCTATGGTTTATTTCTATTTCATTTTGCATGTAACGGTCCAAAAATGCTGAAAAATAATTAAAAAATCGTATTTTCATTTTTTTTTTTTTTAGTTGTTTGCGCTGTCCTGTCCCACTGTGTGACGGCGTTTTTGAAGAAAACGCAAATATATTTTGTTTTACTCGATCAAACGATTAAACCGTTCGCTGAGCACCACATTTACATATCAAAATCGAACCCAAATCAATCAACCAATTAAAAATCAATTCGTTATATACAAGTATTAACTAACAATTAGAGGTTATCGATTAACTGCACTCAGAGAAAAATCGTTTTAGATCAAAAGAATTTATTTTGCTTCAAATGAATTTGCATTAATATAACTTTTTTTATGCTTTAACACGAGAATGACGGAGCCATTTTTAGACAAAGACTGATGTTATGGGATTATAATATATCAAAAAAAAAGAAGTCGCAGCACAAAAATGTACTATCCGACATTGCCGTGTTAAAAGACACAAATTTGTCCATAAAAAAATGTTAAGCAATGTTATCAAACTTAATGCTATTGCGTTAGAAAAGATTTGCTAGAAAATATTAATAAAACTAACAATTATTAACAGATAAATGTGGAAATAACGTCAAACTCATGCCGTAAGTTGCACATTTCGCGACTCCGTCGGAGCCGTAAGGCAACATTTCGACTTTGGGCGCAGTGACGCCCTTGACCACTTGAATGCAATATACTATTATACGACGTACAGTATGATATTTTTCTTAAAAACAACGGAAGAAAAAGCTATTTATAACAACTCGTAACAAATTTCATAGCAACAGAGTTCATCTTTGAGCAAATTTCAATCAAAACTTCAAAATTCCGAGATTTAGAATATTTTTAATTAATAATGACATTGATATAATAAATAAATAAATTTAATTTAATCAGGCAATTGCATTAAAGTAGAAAATCACATATCACATCATTTCTTATACAGCTTTGTATATCATTTTTCATACAATTTCTCACGAGAAAAATCACGTAATTTTCAAACAGGGTTTCTTCGTCATAGATGATAATATAATGCTTTGATCTCGTGATAGAATGTCCAAGCGAATGCAAACGATGAAGCTGCTGATATGGAAGTAAATGAGGAAGAAAACATTTATGACGCACTAAATGAAGATATGCCATATAATGATGAAATTGATGAAGCTGTGCCTGATAACGATATAATGGATGGAGCTGTGCTAGATGATAATGTAATGGATGCAGCTGTACCATATTATATCGCAATAGATGAATCAGTGCCATATAATATTGGAACGGATAATGTTGTGCTTCAAGAAAATCTACCTTGCGAAGTAGAAGCTACGCTAAATGAAATTAAGCCAAATCAAGCTATGCTGAATGTAATTGATCTAAATGAAGTTGCACCAGATGACATGGAGCCAAACGTAGTTGCGCTAAATGAAGACAATTTTATTTACAATGACGATGAAATGGAATGGGATGAAAGATGGAATCAGGTATTTGAAATCTAGTATATCTTTATATTATTATAAATTTAAAGACAAAGTTTTTTCACTTTGAGAAAAGTTATTTTAAAATTGCCGTTGCTATTATTTTGCAACTCATTATCAGCGATTTATTTCAACATTGTGATTCATTATTTTACAATATATGCGGGGTTGAGTTTAAAAATTGGCCAACTTTTTTTAATTTTGAGAAAAACACGAAAAACTTTTACCGAGTTAAATGTACATCAATTTGTTTAGAGACACATTTTCTATCTGCTTAACTTTTTTATCCTTAACGATTGGCTGATTGACTCGATTACAATATAACAATTACATTTTTAATGTAATTTTTAATTTTCATTTTATATTCAGTATTACAATAATGTAATAAATATGAACGCAATCTTATTTGAAACAGTTCACTTTTTTCTCTGTCCATTTCGTTAGAAATAATTATAACATTTTCATTTCTCTTAATTCGCAAGTGTCGCAAAATCTGAATAACAATGAAAAACATTGAGTATAGATTCACGTATTGCTTAGAAGAAGGTAACATGCCAAAAGTGTTGTTTCTTTTGCCTGTAATGCGTTGGGCAAGAAGCGAAGCGTCTTATACCTTTCTCCGTTCAGTGGCGCCCCCAACACGCGGCCTTACTAGTTGAAAACTTGTCACTTTTATCGACGTTCATCAGGCAGGTTAGCCTTTAAAATCTTTATATTATTATACAGCGTTTTTTCTCAGCCGATTAATAATTGATAATAACAAAGACGATTACACAAAACATCCAAGAGTAAGTTGTAAACCATTTTTAACACGAAGTTAGTAGCAACAAACGCGTAAAGTATACAAAAAGATTCATTAGCTTTAAAATCAAACATCCTCTGGTTTTAATGTATATTTTGTTTTAATTGAATTTTTATTTACTTGTCTTTACTTATATATTATATTATACACAAAACATATTTACTTGGGAAAACTAACAAAACTAACAAAGCTGCCTTGACACTTTTTTCACGAAATTCAAAATTTTTCACTTCATACTTTGTCATTTTTCATACAGTTTAAACAAGAATCCAACACAATTTGCAACAAATTTGCTAATTTTACAAAAATTCAATAAATTACTTTCAAACGCTACATTTTTCACTAAATACCCTTTTATTCTTATTAATTTTGATATTAAAAATTATACTTGCAATTTTTTCGCCAACTTCAAAATTTAACATTTTTAACAAACAAAATCATTCTTTCGCGAAATTAAACACTTCTTACGATAAACTTGGTCAAATTTTTCTTTCTATTTACATTTTAAACTTTACAATTGTAAAAAAACAAAACAAATTTTTCCCACAATCCGCCCTTTTGAGGTACTTGTTTTTTTCAGTTTTCTCCTTTTTTCCCTTTTCTACAACGTAATACACTCTTTTATCCATTAATTTAACTTTTTTTACTCTCTTTAAGCATTTTTTCAGTTTTTTTCATTTTTTCGCTCTTTTTATTATATTTTTTCCTTTTTTAACTCGTATAATTAATTTTTTTCCCTTTTTCAACTCACAAAGCTAACAAAACTAACAAAATTTCACATTTTACGAAAAAAAAAAAAAATCCTCATTTCAGCTAATTTTACACTTTTTCTTCGAAAATTGGTCAAATTATGCTTCCTTGTTGCATAAATACGCATAAAATGGCAAAAAAACATTTTTTTTTATTTTTCCCACAATCCTCCCTTTTGAGGTAAAAATTCAAAAACATACTTTTTTCACTTCTTTTCACTTCTTTACAACGTAATACACTCTTTTATCCATTAATTTAACATTTTTTACTCTCTTTAAGCATTTTTCCAATTTTTTTTTAATTTTTTCGCTCTTTTTATTATATTTTTTCCTTTTTTAACTCGTATAATTAATTTTTTTCCCTTTTTCAACTCACAAAGCTAACAAAACTAACAAAATTTCACATTTTACGAAAAAAAAAAAAATCCTTATTTCAGCTAATTTTACACTTTTTCTTCAAAAATTGGTCAAATTATGCTTCCTTGTTGCATAAATACGCATAAAATGGCAAAAAAACAATTTTTTTTTATTTTTCCCACAATCCTCCCTTTTGAGGTAAAAATTCGAAAACATACTTCTTTCACTTCTTTTCACTTCTTTACAACGTAATACACTCTTTAATCCATTAATTTAACTTTTTTTACTCTCTTTAAGCATTTTTTCAATTTTTTTCATTTTTTCGCTCTTTTTATTATATTTTTTCCTTTTTTAACTCGTATAATTAATTTTTTTCCCTTTTTCAACTCACAAAGCTAACAAAACTAACAAAATTTCACATTTTACAACAAAAAAAAAAATCCTCATTTCAGCTAATTTTACACTTTTTCTTCAAAAATTGGTCAAATTATGCTTCCTTGTTGCATAAATACGCATAAAATGGCAAAAAAACAATTTTTTGTTATTTTTCCCACAATCCTCCCTTTTGAGGTAAAAATTCGAAAACATACTTCTTTCACTTCTTTTCACTTCTTTACAACGTAATACACTCTTTAATCCATTAATTTAACTTTTTTTACTCTCTTTAAGCATTTTTTCAATTTTTTTCATTTTTTCGCTCTTTTTATTATATTTTTTCCTTTTTTAACTCGTATAATTAATTTTTTTCCCTTTTTCAACTCACAAAGCTAACAAAACTAACAAAATTTCACATTTTACGAAAAAAAA
>JABFPG010000063.1:0-10958 GCA_022817505.1 Dicroscelio sp. ZL-2020 | reverse complement strand
CTCTCAGAACTTTTCTCTCTGCCACACCGCTGATCACTACTTGTAACTCATGCATTACTTAATCCAGTCTACATCGGTCTACCAACTTTTAATTTAATTGTTTCTTTTGTACTAAAGTTTTTATATTAATTAATTTATATTTTATTTCATAACGTAGTAGTATAGCTAAGCGGGTTCTGCGAGTCATTAGCATATTTTTGTTAGCGGCGAGATGCGCGTATTTTGTTGCGCAACCTGGTGGAGTGGGGGGCACGTGGGGGTCTTCGATGTCGAAAAATGAGAGGTCGGATCGTCGACTGAAAAAAGTCTAATGCATAATTCGATCTTTAATTACGAGTGAATTATTATTCACTCATAACTTCTTACATAAAGAAGTTTTAAAAGGTAATAATAAATGAAGTAAGTCCTTTCTTGTTTTAAATAAGTTTTATTAACAATCATTTTCAGGAATTTTATAATGTCCCCAGGGTAATGCATGACATGTATCATTTATTACATATCTTTTATCGTCAAAGGGGCTTAGAGCTATTTTTGTTTCACATATAGAATATATATTATGCAATTTTGATCTAATAAGTTTTTGGTATCGTTTAATTTCTAGATTATTCTTCAAACATGTGAAATAATCATTAAAAGTAATAGTTTTATTCACAATACTAGTTTTCACTCCTTTTGCTCGTTTCTTTTCATTATCATCCTGTACCTGAATTGCATACATTTTAGATCGTAGACCTACAAAACTCGTTATAATCATTCCATTACATTCATCCTTCATTAGACCTAAAACTTTTTTATTCTTACGCGGCATATCAAATACATTTTGCTCAGGATAATCGCTAGTATCATACATGTGAATATCACGTTTCATATCTGCATATACATCATCACATTCAATCTCATATATAAAACTATCTGTATCTGTATACAATAATCTAGCCTTATCATTATATGTCGGTCGTATGTAGTCATAATGAAATTTATACATTAATGTTTTTGAAATATCTAAAATACACATACCAACATAAATTGGTTTGTCAATGGTTACAGACAATTTTTTCATTTCAATCGCAACCAAATCTTTATCAAAAGTTACAATACGTTGAAAATTTGGTTTTGAGATGAGTTCTTCAATACCATATCTTCCATGCCATTTTGTCTTTAAATGTACATCCCGTCTCTTTCGTACATTCTCCATGGTTTTACCAAATACTGCATTATTCATTAATTTATATAAATTTTTTTCAAAATCATTTTTTGCGAGTTTTCTTAATTCAGTATTTAGATCAATATAACTCTTAAGCCAGGGAGATTGTTTAAACTGTAGCACGCGATGTATTTTACTCAACTTTAGTCCATGAGCGAGAGCCTGTTCTAAATTACGATAGTGAATTACATATTTTTCTTTATCAAACAAAGTAGTCAATAATTTCTGGTGCTTCGAACCCGGTGGAATAATTCTTTCAGGACACATTGGTAAATCTTGGTGAAAGTCGTGTACTTCGCGCGGATAGGACAGGTCTACTTCTAATACATATCCCGTTTCTGAATCGTCCGGCACATCAGTTACGTTAAAATTTTCGGGATTTTTAACCCATTTAAAACCCCCATAAGGAAGGGGTTGGCTTTGAGCATAGCCATATAAATTATTCGCGTCGACATAAAGCAGGAATTTAGCAATTTCGCGAGGGTTATATTCTTTCATGTATTTATTGTTAGCACAAGCGTATTTCTTGCTACAAACTCCGCTGAACCCTCCACGACACCCTCTTTCAAAAAACATTAAAGCGTCAATATCAGTCAGCAGTTCTAATTCTATACCGGTGTATTTAAGAGCACAATCCCATGAATAACCAGGTAATGTAAAATAATGTGCCGGATCAAGACCATGAGATTTTAAAAGAGTTTCACGAAAATTTTCAAAAACGTCTGCTAAAAGTAAAACATCTGTCTTTAGATATAAATCAGAGTATTCACCAATGGTCTTACAGTTAAAGTTATTCCAGACATTTAATGCATGTTCATAATCACAATCATTAACAGTAGTATCATTTAATTTATTATAAAATTTATCATGTGTTGGTAAACTAGTTTCTTCTAGAATGCTAAAGTCAGACACATAGTCATATGGGAAAACACCTTTACGTGTTAATAATTTGAATTGATCAGTGTTCTTAAAATGAGATTTTAAAATTACTTTTTTATCATTATCTAAATATGAAGTAACTTTATCCAGAGATGTACTTAAGAATCTGTATGAATCTATGAAAGTTAAACGAATTTTCGTATTTTGCACAAATTTTATAATTGATATATAATTTTCTAAATTATTTGGTATAATTTTAACATTTCCTTTGATAATATTATTTCGCGAAATAGACTTGAGCAATACGTGGAAATCATAGTTTGAACCGTTATGAATTATTATCGGTATATTGAAACTAACTCGCAGCAGTAAATTACAGTCTTGATGTGCTGCACCTCTGAATCGACCTGCCCCAAGACCGGCACCAGCACCAGCATCTGTTTCAACCCTTGATGGTATCACGTGATCATGATCGCGAACCCTAATATCGTTAGCAGTGAATGGACGTTCACATATGTGGCAGTGCGTCGCCTCGCGAAATTGCCTCCACTGGTCAGGTGAAAGTTGCATTGGTCTCGCTTCGTTTAGAATCTGTAAATAATTTAATAATTGTAATTTAATATAATAAACAATGAGTGAATATACATTTGTTTAATTATTTTGATATTTACCTCATTTACTTCCTCTGCAATATTTTTTAATTCCTGAGCAAACCAGTCAGCACAATCTGAACTTCTATTTGAGCGATAGCGGGATAAGGCAGGATCATAGTTGCAGTGTAAATAGTATCCTACGCTATAAATTTGATGTTGCTGGTATGCAGATTTTGGAGCAGAATCGCTAGTCGCATCTCCTAGAAGACACTCGGTGTCGGCATAAATTACAAATGGAAGCGGTATCTTTTTTGCAAAGTTTTTGAATTTTAAAATATTTTCCTTCTCCGTAGGCAATTTTATTGAGCATTTATTAACATTCATGCAGTCAATCTTGTGCGATGATAGTTTTTCTTCAGTCGCAAAATAGTGTAAACATCTATTGCATATATATTTCTTTTTCTTATTGTGATTGCATTGTTTCGATATAAGCCGACTTAAATTCTTTATCCAACAGTAATGGAAATTCAGATTCATTTGTAGTCGCTCATTTACATATTCATCATCCATGTCATCATCATCAACGTCACCGTCGTCGTAGGTCGGGATATCAACAGGAGATTCCGAAACTAGCAAAAGATTTACATGTATCTCCTTCTCATTGGTAGTCATGTGAATGGGTGCAATACTTTCACCTTCATCAATGACAAAGACATTGACCGATACATCGTTCTGTTGCTCGAATTTCGGTATATCTTTGAGCATAACGGGTTGACTGATACCATTGAAATTTAGTCTATTTCGATAATCAGGATATGAGGTGTGAAGGTTTTGCTGCACGTTTCTATCTGCAGGATATAAAGCTGACATAATCGCAACAGCAAAACAAGAGTCATCTTGAACACGTACATTTATAACAGCTTTTTTATCTTTAATCCATTTCGGTAAATCAATCCATGAACCACCATGTAATGGATTATATTTAACAATTTTAATTGTTAAATTATTTATCGTACGTAATGACCATCCCGAACTGTGGTGTTGAAAATCATCTATTTTTGCGAGTATAGATTTCTTTACTTCATCTTCATACCACGCGTTCATATCAGATGTTATGTGCAATTTACTAAACTTCGAACAAAAACTTTTATCTTCTTCACGATCAAATATATTGAAGCACCCCTCAAATGTACAGCTGACTTTTACATTTTTATGTATTTTTATAGAATCTTTAATATATGCGATTACGTGCTTCTTTGCAGCATCAAAAAATTTTATCAAATCATGATATTTCAGATTAACAATTAAACCAGTTTTTAAGCGATTCTGGAAAAGTGACTCGATCTCTTCAAACATAATATCATCCTCTTTCATAGTGAGTTTTTGCTCAGCAGATTTTCGCATGTAAATAATGCGATTGATCATGCATTCGATAGACATTTTTATTCCGTTTCTTATATTATTTTCTTTTGCACATGATTTCAGTATTTGTGTACTAATATTACATTCATTAATAAATGAATTTAACTCATCTCGCGTCACGTTTACGTCCAACTTTCGAAATAATCGCTTTATACTCTTTTCCACTGACAAACATTTTACGCGAACAGGCTCCATTTGATAATACGATAAAGACTAGCGACATAAAACTGATGACTTGGGAGCCGAATCTCGTATTTATATGCGAGCAAAACATACTGTATAATTAATTTTCATAGTCTATAATAATTGAGTCACGTATAACACCTTGACAAATCAAATTAATCATTTCTTGCAGAGTACACTTCCAAAGAACGAAATGATATCTCGGGAATATCTCTCCATTCCCTATCATTTCCATCTTAGTTTCATTTTTATAAAGATTTTCAAGCATAATCACGAAGTCTATTATGTTTCCGTTATCTATTATCATATCATAACAAATATCTTTATATTTTTCAATTCGTATTTTTATACACCAAGTATATATAGTACTGTATTTATATGATAAATTACTTACATAATGCTGTAAGTAAATCGCATCTTTAGGATTTCGATTTTTTATTGCAGTAATCAATGCTATGTGTTCTAAACACTCTACTGACAATTTCCTGGATTTAATATAATTAGCACAATATTCAACACATGACATTTTCGCGAATTCCATTGATCTCATAAGCGAAAATTTTTCATAATCACTCAGCCATTTAATATATTCTTCATGTTCTTCATGGTTATTTAAAAATATATTGTCAATTGCACCTTCACACCACATTTTTAAAAAGTTATCTTCCATTTTTTCTGAAAAATATTTATAGAAATTCTCGCGTACTTTATTAATATAATCGAGCTAGTTATTATTCGAAAGACTTCACTAAACTGCTTATATTACATCTGCTTTTCTCAACTTTTTATATTATATTGAATCATACTAACCCACACCATTAATTTCATTAGGAAATATATTCATTATCAAGTCATTAGCAGTAATTTTTTACATATTTGATGTCTCTTTGGTTGCAATCAAAGTGTCACATGCCTGAAGGTTAAGTTTCAAAATTCGTAGAATGTAAACGTTTGACTTAAATTAGTTAATCTAATGAGCATGTAATTTATTCAACTCCTTATACAGTGACTAACTATGACCAACCGCACTTTCAATTTCGTATCATTATGAAGACATTAACCATAAATTAAGTTTTAAAATTCTTCGTCTAACGTAGTTGTAAGCTGAGGTTGCGAACTTTGAAGGAACGAAAATTACTACGTAATAATACAAGGTTAATGAATCCCCGCCATAAGTCAATTACCCCTCCACTGAATTTGAGGTGTTTAGTCGATTGAAAATCCTGGAAATGATCTGCATCATTATGAAAAAGGTGATAATAGAAGGGGTATGGCGTATAAATATGCTAAAAGATTTGGAATTCGGCAGAGTTCGAGATTTCCTTCAAGTGGAATTAATAACGCAAAGAGAAGAGAAATAGCAGATCGCTTGGAAATTTTATTTTCAAAGATTGAAAAGATAAAATCTCTCATCAAACAGAAAGAAGATTTTCAGTATATAATAAATAAAGTAGAAAATCTCAAAATTCAAACATGAATGTAAGTATAATTTTACTGCAAATATTTTCACTATATATATTTATTATTTTTAACAACAACATTCTATATTTTCCAGCAATCTGATGCAATTAATAAATCCGCTGCTACAACGTCCAAGAAGAGCGTAAGTACTTTTATTCGATATTTGTTATAAATTAATTAATAATTTATTAGAGTTTATTAATTAATTAATTAATTTATGTTTTGTTAACAGAATGATGCTTTACAAAAATTAAATGCAGTTGGCATTATTTCAAAATTTCCGCCAGTACGCAAGTTTGCAGAGCTGACTAAAAACCAAAATTACATGGTGCATGATATTAAGCTTGTACCGACGAGATTTGGAGTGAAAGTTGTCGTCGAAATGGAGGAAGATGATTTTAGATTTACGGCATTTTTACCAAATCGATTGTCAACGAAACTGCAGGAGAATAATAATGAGTTATTCGATCAAATAAAAACTTCAGTAGATAGGAAGGAGATAGCAATAAAATGCTTCGGAGATCAGTATGTGAATGTTGTTTTTAATAATATATAATTATAATCATTCTTATATATACAATTATTGTAATCACCGGATTAAATATAATTTGTAACTATTGTAATTATAATCGTCGTTATATATGTAAAAAGGATAATAAATATAATCTAAATGTATATAACATAACTGTTTTATTTAACAAAAATCCTTAATGAAAGTACGCATTTTCTTCTGTTTCAATCAGTCAACTTCCCAATTCTCACCGTCGTCCGGAGAACCTGAAATTTTGAAAAATAATACATTAGTCTTACGATTTAAAGTTATAAATATTACAAAGTGGATAATTTAAACTGTTCTTACCAGAGTGAATATGACTATCGTCGACTTCCATTATGAAATCAACCTCTTCCTCAATGTCTTCTGCTTCATATCGCTGACGTTCTTCCTCTTCTTGCATCTCATAAACCATTATCTGCTCTTCTATATCATGCCGGAAATTTTCTTCCAATCTTTGATTTACTGTAAAATAAATAATGAAAATTGAAATAATGATAATAACTCAATAATTTAAAATAATAAAATATACTTACTTTTCGGGATTTGCTCGCAACAAATTTCGCATCCACAGAGGTATCGCCAGATTATATTTTTTCTGCAATATTTCATTGCATACTCATGCAATTTGACTGCGCTTCGAAACAATTCGCACGGAATTTCATGAGTCTTATGATTTTCAATATGTGCTAATAATTTGCTATTGAAATATCTGTGTTTCCTACAGACGTGGTTTCGATAAAATAATTCTGTATAGTTTAAGCGAATTTCTAGTTCGCTTAAACAATATTGATTATAATTTAATGATTTTCTATAATCATAGTGAAAATGATATTCTTTATGATATTTCATACGAATAGTTTCATGCGCAATACAAAAAGTCCCCTTATCCTCCGTCGCATAAACGCATCCTCTTATCATGCACTGCTCATACTTTTCGCTTTTATTTAATTTACTTTTCCGAGATGCATGTGAAATGTCTTCCACATTTTGCCGCATCTCGGCGCAATACTTCGTGAAATCTAAGCGCGGATCCATGATTTCTTAATTTTAGACTGATTCAAAAAACGAAACTCCATGTATATATATGAATGAATGACAAATAATTATTCAAATTAATACACTTTCATTACTGTTCTTACTGAAAATTGTATATTGAAATTACGATATAAGATAATACATGCGATCTTATTTAATGTTGTATATGTTTAAAGTATATAGGACATGAATGAAGAAAGTGGGATAAATCATAATATACATAATATTAGTTAAAATAGTGTTTTATTTCAATCATTTTATTACATCAGTTTTATTAATCCATTGATTATGTGAATTATCGAAGCCTAAATATTTCACATAAATTTTATCATTTTTTCGCTTCAACACTTTTTCTATCAGATAAATGTCAGAATAGTCGGTTTTTAATAACTCTTGCGAGTAAAAACCACCTTGAATTGGATTATTTTGATAATCCTTCAATAGATATGTAATTGGAGATGTGTTTTGAACTTTACTAATTGTAAATATCTCTGTTGTAAAGGTCGGGAGATATCCTTTTTCCATTAAATGTTTAAACTTGGAGATTCTAACCTTATCGCCAATTTTAAACCTTTTCTTTTCCGTTGGATCAGAATAAAGTTGTACATTTTTATAAACTTTATTATAAAGTTCCTTCGCATTGCTTGGAGTTACATCAATCGGTTTCATATTAATCGTTCTATGAATTTTATTGTTATAAAAATTTACAACATCATGGTAAATATCAATCCATTTATAACTACCCCGTAAGCTAAATTTTTTATATAACCATAATTTTAAAGTACGAATAACCCGCTCACATATACTAGCCTTTAAATTGCTAAACGTTGAATACATTTGGATATTAAATTTTAGCATTAGCGATTTGAATGTTGAATTGTAAAACTCTGTTCCATTGTCAACTTGGAGTCGTTTCGGTATTCTTGTTTTATTACCGAAATTACCATATTTCTGTCTCAATATACTTTCAAACGCCTTCGTCACATCATTTGCATTTTTACTTTTTAACTTTCTCACGTTAACAAATTTTGAAAACGCATCAATCGTCACCAGGATGTACTTATATCCACTATTATAATTACGTAGATTAGTGAAATCAATTAAATCACTCTGCCAAGTCTCGTCTAATGATCTTATATCATAATGACGACGTCTGAAATTTTTGCGTGCTGAACTGTGAATCTCGTTCACAACACCCTCCATGACGGAATGAAAGATAATACGAGAAGTAGCAACTTTACTTCTATTAAATACATGTAATAAGAATTATTTTATTTGTGCTTCTAAAGATTTTAGATCATGCTTTATATTATAAACATCTCTTTTTAAACTTTGAAAATCATCTTTTAAATCACGTAATCGATCACTCACAGTATTATATTCAAATTGTGACTTTTTCTGTAGCTCTCGAAAATCGAACCGTAGCAGTGTAAATGAATTAAGAACTTGATCATGTTTATTGTTAAATTCAAGCCGAAACTCGTCCATTTTCTCATTTAGTAATTTTCTCAATTCCTGCTTAATTCGTTCTTCGAAACCATGATACATATTTGTTTGTTCACTTAAAACTTCGTTTTTCATATTTCTCAAATTTTTCCCAACTCGCGCCACAGCAAGCTGACACACATTGTTTTGTTCATTCAAGATTTCACTTCTCTGTTTAGTAAATTCTTCTTTCAAAACACCTAATGTCAGCGCGTCGTCATCCAAAATTGGTGTTGCTAAATTGCAAATCCGTTTTTGCATCATATCCCAATTATTTTCTTTTGTTAACTGAAGACCCTCGCCGCGAAAAGCGCGAATATTAACAACCCTTTCTCCGAGGGTGCGACCAAATATATCCCTCGGCATTGTTATTAATAATGATTCAAAAATGTATAATTACCTCAATATATAATATTCTCCTCACGCAATTCCTCAATTATAGAGATAATCTCATTTGATACATTCGTATTTCCCGCCGATTGTACCGCGATAAGTTTTTTCAATCGTTCAATTAGCTCATTTACATCATTCCAATAAACAAAATTCATGTTATTTTCATTATATTTCATACGCAATGATCCACCCGTTTTATTCTGTTTCTTGCCGGAAGGTGTTAAAATATTCTTTATAACGTTTTTATATTTCGGCTCATTTCGAACCGCGGCACCGGGCTGATAAAATTTTTTATGTGCATTTGTCAATAGTATTATTTTTTTATATGTCGCATAATCCTCATCGGATATAATGTTCTTTCGCGGTGTTTTTTTAAATATTAGCTCAAGTAAACCCTCCGTTATTGGATAAGAATTGTTGCCAATTGTTAACTTATCGTTCATAAAACTTATTTCTTTATTTCCAATCATTAATCCGGTTTGTAAATGACGAACACCGCATGTTAAATCATAATCTTTATTTTTACTTTTAACTTTGTTTAAATGACTATCAATAGTATTTTGAAATAAACCAGTCTCAGCATTTTCTTCTTCTTCTACATTAAATTTATTACCATCAACATTCATTTCACTTTCAAAAATTACGTCATCGTCTACAGTCATTTTATCGTCGTTAGCAAAACTAACATTTTTACTTTGCGATGCGAGTTTTGAAGAATCATTTTTACTAAAATTTTCAGGAGTAGTGTTAAATCTGGAATACTTAAACTGATTCGGTGTTTTCTCTCTTGAAATATTAAACAAATCGTCGTCAAAATCCTCCTCCTCCTCAAGTTGTTCACTAAATAATGACGTATTTTTAATTGGTTTATTCCCGACGCTGCTGACAGCACTTTTAAACGACAAATATTTTTCATCATCATCCCTCGCATCTGAATCGTCACTTATTTCATATTTATTAAAATTATCATATTTTTCAAACTTGTACGCATTCTTTATCGCATTACTTTTTTCTTTTTTAATCCCCACATCAGATAAATCTATTAATTTTTGTAGCGGAGTTGTAACAGGTTTAAATAAATTATCAGCAATTTCCTCCGATGACTTATTTGCCACCTTTATCAAATTATGTTTTCGACGAATTGTATCGCTAAGTTTTATTAACTGCGCAAGATTTTTTGTATCCTCTGCAAAGTTCGCCATGTTGTATGATGCTTTGTGAAATAACAACTGAGTTGATTCTCCTTATTCACTTATATTTATAAAACAATCAAAACCTTTTCTATAACGTCCTTTATTCATATCGCTATCTTTATCGATTACTATAAAACCATATTTATTCTCGTTCCAACATTCTAAACACAATTTTTCAAATTTATCATATGTAATTTCTGGTGCAACATGATCCGTATATAAATTTCGCAAATTTAATGCATTTTGTCGAAATATGACTAAAAAATTAGCATTATCCCGAATTAGATGTTTCGGAATTCGTGAATACGTTTGAGATAAATAAAAGCTATCAACCAACTTATGTCTGCCCATACAAAAATACGCCCTAACGGGATTTTGATTTGATTCACACTGCACGTCGTCGAAAATCATTATACTATTGGGTTTCGCCTTATCCGGACTAATAACTTGTTCATGATCGCTGAAAGGAAAATACCCGATTTCCTTAATGTTTCTCAATAAATTACTCAGAAACACATATTTCGGTTGATATAAAGATTTTGAATATATGTAAA
>JABFPG010000062.1:0-10991 GCA_022817505.1 Dicroscelio sp. ZL-2020 | reverse complement strand
TCTATGTTCAATTGGCTGAAGAACGAAAATGTAACATTTTAATACTGGATTTGGCTCGATATATGATTTCACATATTTTTTGAATGTATTTTTGAAGGTTTAAAAGAAAAGCGATTGTTATAAGATTTGTTTTAAATGTAATTAATCATTTTTACCAATAAAATTTATGATTCACATGTAATTTGGGTTGCGTAGTTTTTGATAATTACGTAAGTAATTCAAGTTCTTTTGAATTTTTCATTTAATTTTTTATGTTAATGTTGATAATTATAATTAAAGATACAACGTTTATAGGTGCTAAAATGGGTAAATAAAACATATCTAAGGAAAATATGAAACATCATACAATATATTTTTATCAACTCTTACAAAACATACTTTGGAATTACAAAGGACTCATGCTCAATATACGAACATGGAAGAATATCGATTAATTGTTTGATATTTTTCAAAATACACGCAACATGTTGTTCTACTTTATACGCGAATAAATGTTCATAGAAATACATGTTGATTAAAGGTTGAAATAGAAGAAAGGCATTTTTTCTTTGATAAATATTTTAACTAGTTTTCCAAAAAGTAATTTATCATTTTTATCCATCTCTATCACGAAAACCATATTGATTTTATAACTAACATCTTCCAAATCAACACATTCAGTAACATAAATTTTTTCATCTTTGTTACAATTAGGAAAATACCTCATCCTTTCATGAATATCAATGTTTTCAGTTGGTTCATATGCAAAGTTATTAATGAATATATCTTTTTGCAGTTTCAAAAACGCCAAACGTAACTGACACCTCATTCCTATAGTTTTTAACATATTAATTCTATTACTTGAAATAATCGCAGATAATCTTAATTGACGGTGTTTCGATTCATATCTGATTGTCCAACACAAAACTTGTGGTCCATTGTTTTTCAAAACAGTTGGCAAATGAGTCATATTGTGGAATTTGTATTTCAAAGAACCATAAAGTTTAATGTACAAATCAAGAAATTCAGTGATTAATGAATTCAACGTGAGACAGTGACCTTTCACCAATCTAGGTGATAATACGATATCCAAAATCTGTCGAAATAAAACATATAATTCCCATGGCTCGTTTTCGTCCGGCACTAATTGTCCCACAAGTACTCCAAAATATCTACAGAACAAAATCATTTCTGCCGCAGACATTTAGAGCTTCTTCCTCTCCGTTATATGCTCTTTTTTAATAGTTGGAATTTTATTCTCATCAAACTGTAGATCTGTAGAGATACTTTTAATTCTTCCATTTAAAAAATCAAGAGAAAACAATTTTTGATTGTAAATTAAATCCTTGCAAATATTAATCATTGTATCATGCGCGGTGCCTTCCATTATATCATGCATAATATCAAGATTGAGGTTTTCGCATACATGAAATCCATCGACCGAATTAAATATACACATTTCTTTGATGCCCGTTTCGCGAAGATTTTTTTAATCATAATCCTCTTTATAATTAGCAGGTGTTCTTAGAAGATCCTTGTATTCTTGTCGTAAAGATTTCATTTGTTCTACAGTTGCTGTACACAATCTACACGGTTTTCCAGAAATAAATGAATGCGTAAAACCTAGAATTTCATTCAAACCTAAATTATCGCCTAGGAGTAATGCTAATTGGAAATAGACTCTACCCAAGTAAAAATTATGCCCAGTAACTAATGAGGCTATTGTGAGTTTTACTATTTGTATAGTGAGGGACTTATAGGGAAAACTTGTAAGATTCTCCCAGGAAATGTAACGGTCTGTATTGCAAGGCACTTATGAGGAAGACTTGCAGGATGCTAATCAGAAACTAGTAAGTTTCTTGTAAGTTATTAGAGATAATTTAATAAGTATATTTCTAGTTTCTAACCAGCGCCACGTGTTTTGAAAAATATCACTTACTATGAATAATTGCATGGTGCTATTCAGAAACTTGTAAGTGTTTCTAATTTTCAAATAATACTGTCACTAGTGTTACGTATTATTATAGTTAATAAACAAACAGATAAATGAAAGACTTTGACATTATTTTTCTGAATTTTACATAAATGCTAATAAAATAAATATATGCAAAAATCTAGTTATCTAAAACCTCATTCTTAAAACTAGAATGAAAAGGTTTAAATGTATACTATACTCAACTCATTAAAATGAAGATTTTTATAAAATCTCGTTTTACCTAGGAATATTTCTACTATGAGTGGCTTGAGTTCATTTAATTTGGCGTGGGATATGTAAAGATGTATTCATTACTGATTAAAATATCTAGTTTATTATAAACCGAAGTATCTTAAATCGAACAATAATGTTTTGTTGAACAATTAATACCGACACTCTCAATTAACATGACTTATTTTTATAAGTATTATAACTTAACATAACTTATTAATCGTAATTTTAACAAATTTTTTTAACATAAAATATAAGATAATACATGCGCGTGAGAACAGAATCTAACAAATAAAATCGACTTTTTAATAATCTTTGTCATACTTATACGAATGGTTTTACTTTTGAACTAAACAATTGAAGAGCTTGCACTTTTTTATAGTTACTGACGACCTATAGAACGACCATCATATTTCTTCGTCCGTTGCGATGTCCGAATTTGGGGCTTCTTTGCTGGTCGAAGGTTTGTTCACTGTAACCCTGGTTTTTCGCATTCCGTCCCAATCTTTGGCATTCGGAATCACGGTACACACGGCCCGTTGAAAATCATTTTGAGTGAACGCTGGGACGTCATTCTTCCGTTTTGTTAACATGAATTCTGAAATCAAATTGCATCCGAAACGAATTGCATTAAATGAAATTCGTTTCCTCAAATTTAAATAAGATATGTTTTTTAGTTCTTAGACTCAGCGGAGGATACAAGCAAATCTACACATTTTTAAAATTCGTTAATTCTTGATTATTGAATATTAGTAAATAACGTTTCTGAATAATTATGCAATCTTATTTAATAAATTCTTATGTACTTTGGATTATAATTTCAATAATATAATAATTATCAACTAATAAAATTAAATACTCGAAAATCTATAACAATGAAGGAAATATTTTATTGCATTTCATTATTTTTATAATGAGTTTAATATGGAATATAAATCAAATTTTAAATGAGAAAA
This sequence comes from Dicroscelio sp. ZL-2020, assembly GCA_022817505.1. Classification (NCBI taxonomy): domain Eukaryota; kingdom Metazoa; phylum Arthropoda; class Insecta; order Hymenoptera; family Scelionidae; genus Dicroscelio; species Dicroscelio sp. ZL-2020. Next base: position 7,850 of record JABFPG010000062.1, on the reverse strand, counting down.
ATGTTTGGGTGGATAGGGTTAAATATCACATATATTTACCTGATATAATCGAACAAATTTTGGTGCTCAAAAAAACCTTCTTTTTTTTATCCGTGACCTTTTTTGCCACAAATTGCAATGCGAGATCCCTTGTCATAAATGTTTTTAATATTGTCGTCAAATTCTTTGTAGCGCTTTCTCTGGAATTGTAATTGGAAGACAAAATATGTTCCTGAAAATTGTAATAATTTAAATAAAATTACATATAAGTTATTAATTCTGTTTCGTTCATTCCATTTTATTAATATATACTAATATATAATATAAATAAAACTAATATATAATATATAATATAAATAAGGACAATTTTTCTTCATATAATAAATAAATAAAAAAAGTAAATCATTGTATCCCTGACCTACATAATTTATGGTACGAAGTACTTACAAAATCTGTTTTAGTTTCTTCATTTGATAATGAAGTGTTTAAATTGTCGAATTCGAACATCGTTTTTAAAGGCATGTCCAAATTATACTTGTTAGCAAATGAGGTAGCATTGACTACCTCCACTTTTTTTAGTTGATTTTGTATTAAAATCGTATCAATTTTGTCTGCGATATCTTGCATTTTATGACCAAGTTCCGTCATATGGAATTCCAGGACTTTGTCTATTCGAGACATTAAAAGATTTGCTACACCTATAAGAGTAACAATAAGTAATATTATAGTTAATATATAAAATTTCAACTAAAATTTTAATTTATTTTTAAAATTTACGTTCTGCCAAATTATTCGGGTCCGGTTTATCGGTATGGTTTTCGTTACTACCTGAAAACAAACAAAATTAATAAATAAATATTGAATAAATATTGAAAAATTGTGAAACATGAAAACGAGTAATAGAAAATATATTACCTATAAATGATCTAGCTCTGTCTTCATAAGTCGTTTTGCTAGATCCAAGTGAGGACTCTGCCTTTTCTTTTTTACCTTCAATCAAAACAAATTGAACATTTTAATAAAAATATATAACACTAAATATAAATAAAGCTATTTATCATATTTTAATAATAATACCTTCGACAGATTTCCCAAAGAGAAAAGGTTTGCTGCTTTTTCTTTCAGGTTTTGGTCCAGATTTATCTAAAAAGTTTAATTATTAGTTCACACAATTTTATATATATGTACATATAATATTATTGGTTATTTATGGTTCTAATAAAAATTTCATACTATAATTAAATTACTGTACCTTGAACCAATGCAGTTTTTCCAATGTTAGAAGAACTCATCTGTTTTCGAAGTTCATCTGAATATATATAAATCAAAATTTAAATTTTAATGAATACAAATTCATTTATGTAATTTATTTAAGAAGTTAAATTATTATTAAAATAAAATTGTGCCTTTCATTTATTTCTAAAATGATTAAAGTTATTATGCAATTGATAATGAAAAAGATCTATTTAAGATAATAATAATAATTAAGATCTATTTAAGATAATAGAAGATAATTTTATTATATATTTTTGATAAAACTCACTTAAATTTTTAGAGCGATTCTTTGACTTTTTCTTTTGCGTCTTAACGTGTTGCTCACTAGAACTTGAATTTGGACTAGATTCTAAAAAGTGAAGCGAATTATCTATTTTAATAAATACAAATTAATACTTAAATTTACAAAATAATGGCGGTAAAAACATAAATTATAAGACATTTGTATATATTTAAGATTTAGTATAGGGTTAACTGGGGTAAATGTGAAATTATATTTTGAATTGATTATAATTCATTTATTGTATGTTACAAAATAAATTGTATGTCATATTTACCCCAGTATATGTGTAATTATTATTTATTTAATTATAAGTTTAATAATAACTGTTTCTCATACTATCGTCAGAGCTTGCGTCTGAAAAATCAAATTTTTGTAAAGTATCAGCCTGTAAATCTTTATCTATGAATCGCTTATTTGCTTTTAATTTTTTGATTATATCTTCTTTTCCATTGACTGCATCTGAAGTAAAAACGTCTTCTGTTTTTTTCTTTGTAGATAATATATCCAATTTTTTAAGAGCCTCGTTATAGGTTTCTGTAAATAAAATTACAATTATATATCATGTTTTAATATTTTTTAAAATATTTTTAAATATTTGACACACGTGAAAGATGAATATAAAATTTATTCGTAGACATATAGAAAACTTACTTGCACGCCCTTTAACAACAACTGGATATGAATCCCACGATAAATTGAAGTCCTGATTAGTTTCCATCATTTTGTGGACTTTTTTTTGCTTCATTGGATCATCATAAGGCGGAGGAGGATAGAACACAACAGTTGTGTCTTCATTTTGGTCATAATGTGTCCACTTTGCAGGTACAATATCGATTTGTCTATCAAATGTCTCGAGTTGTTCAGTTGAAACGTCTGGTAAGAATTCAATTAAAAAGTAGACATACTTTTTTGCTGTAAATTGAGAAATTAACTTATAATAAAATAAACTTCTAAATATTATAATAAAATAAGTTAATCAGAAAAGAAATACAGAATAATTACAAAATAGCTTGAGTCATGTGAATTAAATTCAATAATTTTTGTTTTTATTTGTCTAATTTTCAATAACTTTTTTTTATTTTTGTATTTTTTTGGTTATTTGTTTTGTTTACATTCTTTTTAAAAACGATTTAGAAAAAGATGTTTAAATAAAAAGAATTGTTATTGCATTTGTGTTTATATCAAAATTAAATTGCATTCTGTATTAATTTGTTTTAATTTTGTCCATAATTAATGTCAATAGTATATATTCCTTTTTTATTGTAATTTAAAAATAAACATAGTTAAATAAAAAAATAATGGTTTATACTTTTCTAATTTCATATGGCGTCATTCAGGCGTTTGAAACAAATTCTCGTTAATACCAGTTTCGACTAGAAGTTGTTGTGACCTTGAGATTTTTAATATTTATATATTTGTTTCTTAGAAGTTTCTTGATAAAGTTTGTAAAATTTTAATTGAAGGTTATAATTATATAACTATATATTTTAATTAATTAACAATAATGCTTCATAAATAAATATTAATTTCAATAAATTCAAAAACAAATTCAAGGTCATACTACAATTCTACACAGACTAGAAAAACTTGTTATTTATTTTATAGATTATAAATTAACGATAAAGAAAAAAAGCAAAATTTATCGATCATAAACATTATTTTATTTTAGAGGTTATAAATTAATAACAAAAATTATAAATTAACATTGAAAAAGCAAACCCATATTTCGTTGTAACCAGACACTTTATAACTTTCATAAAAATTTAATTTACATACCGTCAGACTCATGTGCACTCTCCATTGTCGATTCACAGGATATATTATATATAATTGTTAAAATGGTCAATTTTTAATATTAAACAAACTCTTAAACTAGAAGTAATCCTTTGTTTAACTGGTAAATACGAAAGATGTTTAATAATCAAAACTTCAAGGCGTGTCTTTATCACTCTGTTTTTACACGTTGAAAATGTTGTAGAACCGTGATTCCAGATTGAGGGAAATATGCTCGAAAGCAGCAGCGCCTCTATCATGTTCCCTGCCGAACTGCTTCAGTAGACAGAGAAGAGTGGTCCGTGCAACGAAGAAAGACAATGGCTGTGTTGCCAAATGTAAGGTGTGTTTCCGTTAAGCTTGAAAGAACATTTTGAGGAATTTGATTGGTTAATATTTAAAATTACAAATATAAGTACCAATCAAATTCGTCTGAATATTCTCTGAAGCTTAACGAAAAGTATAAAATCATCTCGTTGCTTACGAGCCAACACTTTAATTTAATACCGATATTCGATTCGGTCACTTGCTCATCGACCCATTATTTGTTTTCTTAATTTTAGTTTCTTTAATCAACTTGTCTGTTTATTATTTATGCGTAATAAATAGTGCATAAATAAATTAGTACGTATCAAAACATTTTAATGTGTGAATATATTTTTAATTTTATTATAAATTTAATATTAAAAGTTGATTTTTAATAAAATATAATTATAGCAATTTTATTAAACAATTGAAATTTAATTTCTCTCTTTCTCTTAATTTTTTTTCTCATACATTCAGATATTTTCGAATTACATTTGTATTACTTTCTGCGTAGTCATTTGGCGTATTCTGAAACTAATATTTTAAAATAATAATAAAGGACAATTCTCTCTACACAAGTGCGTCCTTTGTTATTATTTTAAAATGTTAGTTTCAGGGCATGTTAATTACAATTGTTTTTCGTCCTTATAGAGAACCTAGTGATGAAAATAATTTACATTTGGTAACAAAATTTATTCAGCGCATTGCCTTTCTTCGTTCTGTGGACTATACTTCCGCGTCTCCGAAAGCGGAGCTGTCAACTTTGTGACAGTTCCGATTTTGGCCGCTGCGCTAGGCACGAAAAATACTTTTTACATGGCGATATTCATAATTATCAATAATACAATTAGACAAAGATTTGAAAAATTATTTTTTATTCGAAGCTTATAATAAAATCAAAATTCCTTAAATTAAAAATTTTACTTTAAAAGTATATGATTATTTACTAATATAAACTTCATCAAGATTAACATGTATATTCATATTTATATAGAAAGTATGTAACTTAATAATATTCAATTACTATTTTTTTTATAATATTACGAATAACTAGATTTAGACTGTATTGTTTTTTGTTATGTACAGATTTTTATATTACATATCTAATTTTTGTAACACAATTTGAAAAATACTTCAAATGTTTTCTAAAATATATGTTTTCGTTTGTAGCTGAAGATACCGAGTCAGATACTATGAATGGTGAAGGATATTATAGTCATGATGATTCCGGCAATGAAGAAATGCCCGTCGAGGAAGGGGAAGATGAAGATTTAGATGAACCTGAGGCAATACACCAGTGGGCGTTAAAATTCAATATACATTTGACTCCCTTGACACGACTCTTAAATATATTAAGGGTTCGTTTAATTCCCAGTTTGCCAAAAACAGCTCAGACATTTCTTAACACTTCCTTCGCCAGATACGAAATCGAAAACTGGGAAAATGGAGATTTTGCTTACTTGGGTATTGCTGTAGGCTTGCAGTTAATTGTCAACCCGAGTTTACACGCAGATAATTTGGAGCTTCAATTTAATATCGACGGAATGCCTTTATATCGAGCAAGTCAAAAACAATTTTGGCCCATTCTCTGCAAGATTCATAGCGAAGATGTGAATTATAAATGTTTTCCTGTTGCCATCTATTACGGAAACTCAAAACCACCATTACAGCTATATCTAGATAGGTTTATAACGGAACTAAATGCTCTACTTCATGATGGACTTGATGTAGAAGAAAAACATTTTACAATTCATGTTAAATGTTTTATTTGTGATACTCCTGCGCGAGCATTTTTAAAAAACGTACAAGGTCACAGAGGTCACCATGCGTGCGAAAGGTGCACAGTTCAAGGATTTTCTTATCACAATAGAACAGTATTTACGGATATCAACTGCAATGAAAGAACCGAGGAATCATTCCGTGTTCAAGACTCTCCAAACCATCATAATGGGGAAACGCCTCTGTTGTCTGTAAATCCTTCAATCAATCTTGTGTCCATATTTGTTCTTGATTTCATGCATCTCGTATGCTTAGGTATTATGAAAAAACTATTATTATATTGGTTGAATGATAATCGATACAAAATGAGCGTCAACGAAAAGACTTTATTGTCTGAACGATTAAAATCTTTAAGAAATCAGGTACCGTGTGAGTTTATACGTAAACCTCGATCTTCTAATGATATAACATATTGGAAAGCCACCGAATTTCAATTTTTTGTATTATATTGCGGACCAATTGTTTTACAGAAAATCTTGAATGAAAGATTTTATAAACATTTTTTACTTTTACATTCTGCATGTAGAATTTTGTGTAACGTTAAAGAAGCCGTTAATAAAGCTCATCAAGCTAAATATTATTTACGGCACTTTGTAAATATTGCGTCTTCTATTTATAATGCCGATTTTTTAACATTAAATGCGCATAACTTGATACATCTCGCAGATGATGTAGTAAATATGAACTGCAGTTTAAGTTGCATCGCTGCATTTCCCTTCGAAAGCTTCCTCGGTGAACTTAAAAGATTATTGCGATCTGGTAACCGTCCTCTGGCACAAGTGTGCCGACGCTTACACGAAAAAGTGTTCCTTAGATCAGATAGACCATCTATTCCTAAATTATTTAGAGTTTTAAAAAAACAACTAAGCGAAAATGCACAGGATACTAAAGTACTAAAATTAGAATTCAAACGAACTCGTCTGACTTGCAGTCGTCCAAATAATATCGTTATGTTGAAAGATCAATCTTATATTGAAATAAGAAATATGAAACTCATAAATAATGATGTTAAAATAATCGGAAGAATCATAGAAATTAAAAAGTCGCTTTTTAAATATCCATGCAAATCAAAACATTTTAATGAATTCGAAATCACAGGTAATTATTTGGGCGAATTACAAGTTTCTATTAACGATGTTGACCGAAAAATGGTTCAGTTATCCATTAACGAAAACAATAATGTAAAATCTTATATTATACCACTTTTGCATTAAGTAATTCTTGTATTTGAATAAAACCCTGATTAATTCAAAGAAAATTGTTTAATCTTATTTTTCCATTTACCTAATTTCTATAAGGAAGACGTGTCAAAAGTAGTGTTTTTAATACTTAACGCGTAGATTAAGATTGTTAATATTGTAAACAATCTTTTTATAAGATAAATCTAACTTAAGTTTACGTCAAGTTAGTGTCTTGTAAGTAACACACTAGTTATGCCAATATGGAATTTGCCAAGAAAAACTTTTAAAAGTCTGAACTAGATATTTGTAAGGAATGTCTAGCCTGAGTTTACTGAGTCAGTAACTCATAAGTTTCACACTATTTGTGCTATTATCGAATTTTACAAGAGAAACTTTTAATACTCTGAACAAGATTTTCGTGAGGCACTTCCAGCTTAAGTTTACCTCATTAGTAACTCATAAGTGACGCACTAGTTATACTAACGTAGAATTTGGTAAGAAAAACTTGTAAAAGTCTAAACTAGAAGTTTGTTAGACATATCTAGTGTAAGTTTGTCTACTAAGTAACTTGTAAGTACCACATGAGTAACGTTAAGTGTAGCATTTTACAAGTGAAACTCTCAATTTTCTAGAAAAGTTTTTTGTGAAAATGTCTAGTCTAGTTTATCCATGCCAGTACCTTACTAGTTGTTCGTAAGTTTTACTCGGACTAGTATGCCTTGTCGAAAGCTTATGAGTAACTTACGAAAACTAGAGATTGCCTAGTATAATTTTTACTTGGGTAAAAATATACAACACATCTTCAACATAATCATATTCTATTTCTCTCAGTGTATAACTTATATGGTTGTATAAATTTAACCCTTAAAGCACCACATCTTTGTAATATCCTTGTCTCACATAAATAAAATTCATTCTAGTGTCCTTGTTCACATTGGTCTGGTAGACCCGTATGGTGCTTAAAAGGCCCTGGTACAAAAAACCTAGAGTTTCTGGTTTAAAAAAAATGCAACCGAAATTTCGCACATGTGTATGGAATTCCATATTTAAATTAATTGTAACATATTTAAATATGAAATCTCACATTTTAAATGTGAGATATCACATATACATATGAAATTTCGGTTGCATTTTTCTGACTTAGTTTTTTAAACTAGAAACTCTAGATTTATTGTATCAGGCAGAGTCAGTGACTCATAAGATTCGCTCTATTTATGATATTATCGAATTTTACAAGAGAAAATTTTAATATTCTAAACAACATTTTCGTGATG
>JABFPG010000061.1:0-11077 GCA_022817505.1 Dicroscelio sp. ZL-2020 | reverse complement strand
TTGTAACGCGACATTTCCGACGTTATTCTTCGCCACAGTTAAATAAATTAATTTATCTAAATCTTGTCTCGCACGAAGACCGTTACCCTATAGGTTCGATATCAAATGGTCAGGATCGCCGTTTCTAAACTAATTCCTACTCGAGATCAAAATTCAAAACAAAAGAAACTATAATTATTTAACCATGAAGCGGGGCAAATTTGGTCCGCGACAACGGAACTGAGCTGCGGAAGCTCCAGGCAAGGATTTGCTTTTTAATAATTAAAGATACTACAAAACTCAACATTTACAAATTCATTATTTGGGGCCGAGACCCGTGAGTTTATTAATTAATATTACGCAATGATTTTTGCTGCTTTACAGACGAATGAATATAATAATCAAAATGCACAAAAAGAATTATTCTCGATTAACGTCAATTTAAAATTTACAATAATAATACAAAAGAAAAATGGTCGACCTTTAAAATACATAAATTATAATAAGAAATTTTTGTGTCGATACGATTAAGTCCCGTAAGTTACAAATAATATCAAAAGAAACAAACAAAAGGGAAGTTACATAAAATAAAATTGTTTCGACACGTAATTAAATAAAAGCAAAAGGGGACAAAATCGTAATATTTTGCCCTCGATTGGAGACGTTCATGTAGTTGAGGCAAGTCACCGATTTCAAATTTTAACGGTTTCGACAACGAGCATCGAAACACATTTTCTTCAAACAAGTTATTCCGTATTTTTCATACCGTATACGAGTTAGTCAAAATTTCCGGAATTTTACAAAAAGAAACAAAAAGGAAAGTTAAGAAACCGCGATTCGGTATTTCGCGACCGACTTAATACGCGCTAAGGCGAAGATACAAACTTAAAGATACAAAACAAATTAATGATTCCGGAACTCTATCATAACTCGTATTTCACACTAACAAGAAAGATTTTATTCTGCGTTCCGAAACATGCGACTCACTCCAGATGACCTAACGACTGTTTCTGAACCGTCTCCGCAAAGCTTCCGGAAGATGATCTTCCAAATTGTCCGTCTACACTCCTCAGCGGGTCCCAATCGAGAGTCCCATTCAAAATCGGAATCCACCTGAAAAGAGCTTCGTCCCTCCTTCTCTCCCCTCCCTCTCTGCGCTACTTCGCCGCTGATACGCACGATAAGAGTCGCGCGCCGGTAAATCCACAATTAGGGCGCCAAAATTCAAAAATCAGTTGATCTCGTTGTTCCATGCTTTGATGTTCTCTGCCAGTTTTTGTGTCCAAACGGTAGCCGCAAATCAAGTTCACTCCTCGCAAGGAAAAAGATAAGCCTGAGACTTCAATGTCCGAAAAATAATTTCCGGAACTCAGACTAAGTTTCCTGCGGTACCAACCCATGAGGAGCTTCGACGTCTCGATGAACACGACTGCTTCTCAGATGACGTAGAGCCTCGGCAAGCGGACCAAGTGTCGTCACGACCATGCTCCTTGGCGCCAGGAACAGGCGCTTGGGGCGCGCCATCCAAAACCTCCGATAAGGTACCTCATAACTGACACGTCGGGATTGAGAAGTGCAAATCCCGGGTTGAAGTCTAGAAGATCCCAACCAATTATAAATCAATGTTCCGCGGTGACATTGGGTTGTCCGAGACAATTCTGGTTTCCACTATCTGTAGTTGTCCTCCTTGATCACATTGGGAGGCAGTAGCTAAGAGAGAGAAAGAGAGATTCGGAGTTTTTAAGATATTCAGGCCTCATCCTTAGCTGGTTCTCATTCCGAACGAATCGAAATGATCCTTGGACTCGGGTACGTGGAGACGTCACTCTCCAAACACGGATGTTGAGTGTCCCTGCGGCAGCTTCCTCGATGACAGCGATACTCAAGACTCGAAGATAGAATCCTGAAGATACTAAGTCGAAACTAACTGCCGGTGGGCTTTGCTCGGACCAGTTCGCAGACTTTACATATCAAACCGAATACATAAATAATTACAGTTGTTGCACATTTCATTAAGTTCGATAAAACCTACAATAGTTTCCGTAACACGATACAAATGTCGAAGAAAATTCTCGTACGCTCATCAATTCCATAACCGAAATAATACACACAACAAAATTTAAATGTATCGAGATCACACATACTTTACACACTCAAACTTATCAAAACAGAGATCAGATGGCTTGCCTCATTACACTAGCTGTTATAGTGCATGATTAAATTTTCTTGACGGAAATTTTGTCAAGCTTTGTTTTGACGCTCAAAAACAGCGTCACAATCCATACCCCCGAGGGGATATTTTTGTTAGCAAAATATCCATCTGAAACAAAATTTCGGTTAGTCATCATGTTACAAAACGCATTCCAATAAAACATACAAATCAAAAAAAAACTAAAAAGAAACTAACTCTTGCCTCAACTTGCCTAACATCTCCAATACGATTTTATATGTCCGATTATATTCTTCCGGACATTAATTCTAACAAACAAACAAAAAAAACTAAAGAGGGAAAAAGAAATTAAATACAATCTCGAGGCTAAAGTCTCGGGAAAGGCTTGTACTCAGGTACGTAGGGTCGTGACTCCCCAAATGCCGATCTAATGCATCCCTGCGGGATAGTCATAAGAAACGGAAGTGTTTCTAGACCTGACTCGGGTTCGTGGGGTCGTGATGCCCAACTGCCGTTTTTGTGCAGCCCTGCGAGATTTTCTTGCACAAACAAACGTTTCTCAAACCGGACTCGGGTTCGTGGGGTCGTGACTCCCCAAATGCTGTTCGTCTGCACCCATGCGACATTTTGGTTCTAGAACGACAAATGTTTCTAATACCTGACTCGGGTTCGTGGGGTCGTAACTCCCCAAATGCTGATTGTCTGCACCCCTGCGAAATTTATTTATTTCTTTTTCAAAATGAAGAACCCAAAAATTTAAGTATGAAAATTAAATTTATTTTTAAATGTAAATATCAATCGTTGATCGGTACAAAAATAAATCATATTTCTCTTTTCGATTTTAATTTTTAATAATAGTATTGCCATGTAAATAAGCTCTCACTGATCGATAATCAACACAGAATCACTAGAAAGAACATCGAACTCAAAGGACATTCTATCTGAATCGAAAAAGTCTCCGTAACTGCTGTCGTTTCGACGACTAGAATGCGAGGGTTGATGATGCCGAAACATCAGGCCTTCGGCTTTCTCGAGGCTGCGTACTGATCTCTGCAATTCGGGCAAGTCCTCACAGTTTCTCCTGGCCATCCGCATCGGTAACATAATGTTCCCTTAAAGGCGTCCCTATCGGGGCAATCTTTCCATTTGTGGTCTTGGTTCTTGCATATAAAACAGCTCCGGGGGTAAACTCCTCTTTTCCGCGATGGTTCCTCCGGAATATGTTCTGGATCTTTCGGCCGTGGCTGTGGCGTTTCCGAAACTGAGTTTTGTGCTCTCTTTTCGGGTTTCGGGATTCCTGTCGGTTCCGGAATACCATTTCCTTCATCCTTTTCCGATTCCCGGGTTGGCTCTCTCGCTGCTTCTTCTCGAGCCGATATCTTTAGGACAATCTTGATCGCGGTTTGCAAGATTGTTTGGTCAGACCAGTTGACTAGTCTTTCGGGATCGGTTTGGGTTCCTACGTTTCGGTACTCACGACCGTCTGAAACCACACTCGTCTGCGTGTATACGTCTTCCATTCTTCGTACTTCGCAGAAAGCAGCCGTTCGTACTTCCTTGCTCTCTCGTTGCAAATTTAGAGTTGCTTGGAACGCTCCTAAGAATCCTGGATGTTCGTGGAGAAACTCCTCGATATCCTTCTGATAGCGCTTAAGGTGGCGGTTCGGATCACCTCTATCCATTCTGCTGTCGAAACTGCAACTAGGTTCCTGTAGGATGTTCAAAAATCAATTAATATAAGGTTTAAGGTCTTCTACCGAAACTTTAATAGGTCGTTTATTATCGAGATCTGAGATCTCGTAGGTATTAGGAGAGTAAACTTTCGTGATTTTATATGGCCCCGCAAATTTCGGAGCTAATTTGGCAGCGAACCCTTTCACTGCCGACGACAAAACACGATTTCGTGATAACACTAGTTCACCGACATTATACTTTCGGGGACGGCGTCTGAGATTATAATATCTTGCTTGTTGTTCGTGTGCGTCCCTAACATTCAAACTGATCAATTTTCGAAGTTTCTCTAATTTAGTCATTCTGTCCTTCCAGACTTTTGTATCGAAATTTGATGAATCCTCTAATTTTTCGATCTCCGCTCGTATGCTATCTTCGGGAGGCAGTTCTCGACCGAAGTTAATGAAAGCTGGAGTAGATTGAAGACTCGTATGGTAAGCGGTATTATAGGCGAATCGAAATTCCGGTAAATGACAGTCCCATTCTCGATGATTTTCTTTAATAAAAGCTACAATCATGCTTTTCATTGAGCGATTTACTCGCTCCACCGGATTAGCTCTAGGGGTGTAAATGGGTGTCGTTTGATGTATAATGCCATGTCCTTGAACTAATTTAGTAATGTCCGTATTTATGAATTCCGTCCCATTGTCGGTTAGAATTTTTCTAGGAGATCCCCAGCGATAAATTACTAAATCAGAAAAGGCTTCGGAAATTTTCTTGCCTGTTGCTTTTCTAAGTGGGCAACATTCGATCCACCGAGAAAATAGGTCTTGGATAACCAAGAGGTACGAAAATCCGGATTTACTAGTAGGCATTGGTCCCATAATATCCGCTGCTACTGTCGACCATGGTTGATCGAAAGATCTCCAACTCATCAGACCGGAAGGTCCCTGTTGACTGGGCTTAATTTGCTGGCAAATTTTACATGATCTAACATATTCTGAAACTCCTCGATACATATTAGGCCAGTAGTACATTTGCAGGATTCGTTCACAGGTTTTCTCTACTCCCATATGACCTGCTCGAGGAATATCATGTGATTCTCGCAAAATGTCGTTTCGGAATTTAGATGGAACTACCAATTTCCAAGCATTCAAATCTGGAATGAGTTCCTCTATGATAGGATTTGGTCTTTTATGATATAACAGACCCTCCTCAATTTTCCAATTCGGATTTTTATCAGGAGAACTTTTTACTTCCGAATATCGACGATTATACCAAGAATCGGCGGGATCGACAAATTCCTCTGGGTTCCGAGAGGTAACGATCAGGTTAACTTGGCTTTCTATTGTTCCTGGTATCTCCGACAGAGCTCTCGGTACTCGAATAGATATGTCTTTTCTGCGTCTGATTTCGAAATTATAGTTCTGTAATTTCACAATCCAGTGCGATAGTCTGTTAGATGGATTTTTCAATTTATATAGCCAATTAATACTGTCTGTATCGGTAGCTACTACAAATTTAGTTCCTTCGACATAGGGTCGAAATTTTTCAATAGACCAAACCACTGCAAGACATTCTCTCTCTGTTTCGGACCATCTTCTCTCAGCTTCTGTCAGAGACCTACTAGCGTATGCTATAACCCTTTCGACATTCTCATGCCTCTGTGTCAAAACAGCACCTAGTCCAACCGGACTGGCATTAGACTGGATCGTAAAAGGTAGTGAGAAGTCTGGGTATCTCAACAATGGAGCTGATGTTAATTTTTGTTTGATAGCATTGAAGGCCGATATTTGTTCTTCAGACCAAGTCCAGACCTGACTAGATTTAAGGAGTCTAGTTAGTGGTTCGGCGATAGTTGCTAATCCCGGCAAAAACCGTCGATACCAAGATACTATACCTAAAAATGTACGAACCTGTTTCACATTTCGCAAAGATGGATAATTCAACATCGATGACGTCTTCTCTGGGTCAATATGAATTCCTTTTTCATTGATCAAAAATCCTAGATATTTCACAGATGGACAACAGAAATGACTTTTTTCGGGATTGATGGTGAGGTTGGCTTTCCTCAACCGTCGAAGAACTTTTCTCAGCCAGCATAGATGTTCCGGAAATGTCTCGGTAACAATGATGATGTCGTCCAAATAAGTAAACACAAACGGTTTCATTCGCTGATCGATAATGCGATCCATTAGTCTTTGGAAAGTTGATGGAGCTCCTGTTAGACCGTATGGCATTCTCAAGAAATGAAAAAGGCCTCTACCCTCCACAGCAAAAGCTGTGATTTCTCTGCTCTTTTCCTCTAATGGTACCTGGAAATAGGCTTGACTAAGATCTAGCGTCGTGATATATTTTGCTTTTCGAAGTTGGTCAAGAATTCCCTCCATCCTCGGAAGAGGATAGGCATCTTTTTTGGAGATTTTATTTACTTCACGATAATCTAAGCAAAATCTGTATTTTCCATTAGCTTTTCGTACCATTACTATAGGTGAGGACCAATCACTAGTAGAAGGTTCGATAATTTTCATTTCTAACATCTTATCAACTTCCTTGCAAATATGCGAGTAGACTAAAGGAGAAACCCTTCGAAATTTCTGCTTAATAGGTGGGTGATTACCGACATCTATCTTATGACTAATCAAAGAAGTCGTCGGTAATTTTTCACCGACTTTTGGGATTTCTCTCAACACTGATTCTAACTGTTCTTTCTCTGACGAGTTCAAAAGAATCAAACCGTAACTGTCACTTTCGCTACCTTTAATTTGGTTATCGAAATGAAAATTAGTTAGAGGACAATCAGAAAAATACCATATAGGTATTGAAAAATCGATGAGTATTCCGAAAAGACGAAGGAAATCTAACCCCAATAAGCATGAAATCGGCAGCGAAGGTAATACGCAAACAGAAACCTCTCTACATTTATCTCCTAATTGAATCGGAATCACGAATTCTTGTGTACAACATTCAGACTGACCATTGGCTAACCTAACCTTGAGGAAGACCTCTTTTCTTCGAAACTCCGATTTATCTAGTTGTTTCGATAATTTCTCGTCTATGAATGTTCTCGTGGCTCCAGAGTCCATCATTGCCCGAACTTCTTGGTTTTGAATTACTATGTTCACATACAAAGGAAGGCCTGAATTTCTATTTGATCCGAAATTTGTCAATGCTACTTCTTCGACCGATAAATTCATAGATGTCGACAAATCGGCTCCATCTCGAGCAAGTTTATCTGCTCTTTCATTTCCCAAAATTCCGGAATGGCCTTTCACGTATGCCCATTCTATTTGATCAAATTCTTCCAAGGCTTCTATCATTCGTTGGAGTTCTTTATAGTTTTTGATCTTACGTTTTCGAGAATCCAGCCAGTTATTTTTCTTCCAGATCGGGATCCATTTCGTGACGGAATGGATAACGAAACATGAGTCTGTATGAAACCTAATCTTCTTTGTTCCCATCTGTTTGGCTATTTCGGCGGCTGCAATCACTGCTTCAATTTCCGCATAGTTATTAGTTTTGCCTCGATAGACTGGCATGGAAATATTCTTGGGATGGTTCTCACCGAAGTAGACACCTATCCCAACCTTTGCTTCCGGGGTACCATTCCCCACGCAACATCCGTCTGTCCAAACATCTAGAAAATCGTCGGAACAATTATTCTCACGTTCATCAGAATTTCTGACTGGTTTCGAGGGATCCGATATAAAGATTGAGTTAATAGTCGGACATAAAGGATTTCTCTTCACTCTAGGGACCGACTGAGTCCGTTTCAGTGATCCCCTTGATCTTTTTTTATACATTCCGCACATGTAGATTTAATAACTCCGTCCTTACCACATCCATAGCAAAAACGCCTTCGTGTCTTTTGACAATCTCGGAAGATATGACCGGGTTCTCGACAGTTCCAACAGATTAGTCTTGTCGAGCTCTGTGAAGTTCCATTATCTTCGGCCAACTTTTGTTCGGTTGGTTTCTGACCTTTCTGGGCATTTTCGGAACTTGATATTCTTTCAGGATCCATTACCGTAGATTTAACTTTGCTGACTTTATCGTTTTTATCGCGATCTCTTCGGAATTTGGTGTTAACTGCGAACAGGCGAGGATCGTTATCGAAAGATTCTCCATCCTCATCTGACTCATACGACAGAGCTATCGTTTGTGTCCTAGCACGACTTGCTTTTGGAGGATGATAAGCTAGATCGGAATCTAAAGACTTGTCTGGTGGAGGAGGTGCACGAAAATACCTAGCCGATTCAAATACTTCTTCGCAAGCAACTGCCATCGATTCTAAGTGGCTAAAATTTCTAATTTCATCGAAACGAATAGATAGTCGAAGTTTCGGTAACATATTGCGATAAGCGCAATCTATTATCTGAAATTCTGACCAAGGAGGCGATAATCTGCTAGCGAGAGCGTGAATGCAATTCAAAAAATCGGCCACTGGTTCCTTTTCGCCTTGAGTTCTAATCATGATTTCATGATGAAGAGCAAATTGGTAATTCTGTTTAATAAAACGGTTTCGAAATGCCGTAACGAACTCATCATAGTTATTCCACGTGTGACGCTTATCCCTAAACCAAATCAAAGCAATTCCCGAGAGAAAGAAAGGTAAACATGCCAACAGATCTGTATCACTGATTGGCATCAGCCTTCTACCTTCGTCCAATCTAGCAAGATATGCTTCGGCGTTAGTTTTTCCATCAAAGCGGATATTCCATCTGCGAATCATGTCACAGACAGAAGCTAAATGTCGCGGATTAGATTGTTCGGTATAGCGCTGATTTTCCCTATAATCTCTCGGTTGGTAATATCGAGCATCGTGAAACCTCACACCGGGATATTCAGGTGGAGGATCATAGCAAGGTTTTAGAAGATTTTTCTCCACGGTTGAATGCGGATTCATCCTAGATGTTCGGGGTATTGCTCCCATTGCGCGATAGTCTAACTTTGGTTCCGAAAATGGGATATCTCGGCTTTTCGGGAAACAATTTCTTTCGATTTGTCTGTCAAGAAAGTTCACA
Organism: Dicroscelio sp. ZL-2020; assembly: GCA_022817505.1. Classification (NCBI taxonomy): domain Eukaryota; kingdom Metazoa; phylum Arthropoda; class Insecta; order Hymenoptera; family Scelionidae; genus Dicroscelio; species Dicroscelio sp. ZL-2020. The sequence continues at coordinate 2,233 of JABFPG010000061.1, read as the reverse complement.
CCAGATTTCATCTGAGGTTTCGGCATCGTTGTAAAATTTCTATCATTTCGATCTAATACATTAGTGTCGAAACCATCGAACAAGAAAGAATTATCAAATCCAGGACGAAATTCATCATGAGCTACATTCGGGATTGTCATTCTATCTCTAGACATAGTTTCGAAACGTACATTCCGAGGTTGACTATTTGTGTTAATAATGAAGGGTGGTCGAACAACATTTTCATGAGAATTTGATCCGGGACCTGGCTTGTCACAGCCAGTGATTGTTTGCGAAGATTCAACCATCTTGTCAATTCCCCTTGAATCAATTCTGTCATTCTCATGAACAATTGGGAGAGCTGCTGCCCCCAATTGAGTATCCTCTAAATCAACTAAATTGTCTTCCGGAGAATTACTTCGAAACTCTCTACCGAAATTTGCTGGATCTCGTCTCCATTCTTTCAATAATCGCGTACGCAACGTGTGAGTTATCCCGGTAGATGGTAAATTTCGGGATATTAGTTCTTGACGAAGTGTCTCAGTATCGAGAGAATGTACCCACTCGGATACCGTTGGGAGTGGGTCAGACATATTTCAATTTGTAAAATCAAGAAAAACTATTTATAAAATAAATAAAATGAAAAAAAATTAAATCATATACAAAAAAAAATCTATTTTTTTTGTTTAACCAAAAATATCAAAAAAAAAATTCAAAAAATTATTTTCATAAAAAAAACTTTCATATAAAAAAATAAAAAAAAAGAATTAAATATACAATTTTTTTTTTTTATAAGTATTTCAAAATATTTTAATAAACCAAAAGAAGAAAAATAATTAATAAAAAAAATGAAATTGAGATATGTCCGAAAGATTCAAAATCGCTAAATTGACACTTTAAAAATGCGATAAATGGTGCGATAATAAGCTACCCGCAACCACGTGAATACACGAAAGTTTTCTCTCAATATCAATTGATATTCCGATATCAATAACGTTACTGGGGTTTTATCAATTATCTATTGTCACCAGATCGACACTTCTTTTCGAGAGGAAAACTATTTATTCAATTATCGGAACGATTTTTAATTTGAAATAATATGTACTATTTTCACTAAAGAATTTTAAAACAAAATACAAAATAAAGAAACTTTAAATGTTAGCAATTACTGGAATAAAAAAAAACTAAGTGTAAAAAAAAGCAAAGAAAATGAAATGTAAACAAAGTTAAAGAAGTTGTATGTTGTCAAAATATAATTTTTTTTTTTTTTGAATAAAATTTTAAAGTGGCAAGAAATGAAATTTACGTTAAAAATAAGTAAAGATAAATTTCTACAATATTTTCCAATTAAAACACAAGTGAAAGATCTAGTAACAACTATGTGAAAACAGAATAACCTAAAAACTCACTCAAATTTTCCAACAACAAAACCGCAGAACTCCAATGAATCGTGTTTCGAGAATCGGTAAATCGGTGAACGGATGGTCTGTCGACAACAGGTTGCTCGAAACTTCGCACCGAAAATCAAATTGGTGCCGACACTCTAAATTTTCTCTTTCTTTTGTCGGAACCGCGACAAAACGAAACACTTGTGCACAGACTCAGCGTCTTCTAACTACTCGCCGATTGAGGGCGCGCGGTTGGCAACCCTTTCGGTCGCGCGGCGAGATGCTGGCGCCGTAATTCTCCGAGTACCGCGAGATGGCGTTGATGTCACAAAATTGTAAGGCAGCACTTCACAACAAAAGAAAATACTATCAAGTGTCACGAATATAATATAGATGTCTTTAAATAGAGTTATTAAATTCTGTGTTGATCTTTCCGAAAATGAAATCAAAACATTCAATTAATAATTACCGATCGACTTAATGTGAAAATAAATTATAACCAAAACAACGATTTAATTGTAAATAAAGTCCAATGAAATATAAATCAATATTAGTTCTCGAAATTAAATATGACTTTCTCGGAAATAAAATTTCTATAATTTCCAAGATATCGAAATTCAAAAATAAATTTCTGAAAATAAATAATTATCAATGATTAGAAAAATGGTATATATTCACTTTTCGTCTATTTTTCAGTTAACAAAATGCTTTTTTTGCAAATCCTCGGCAGGATCGCCAATTGTAACGCGACATTTCCGACGTTATTCTTCGCCACAGTTAAATAAATTAATTTATCTAAATCTTGTCTCGCACGAAGACCGTTACCCTATAGGTTCGATATCAAATGGTCAGGATCGCCGTTTCTA
>JABFPG010000060.1:0-11200 GCA_022817505.1 Dicroscelio sp. ZL-2020 | reverse complement strand
TTTGAGGATATTTGTAGGAACTTTTCAGATCATAAAATATGTTTTGAGAACATTATAAAATGTTCTGTTTGTGTTATACACGGAGAAAAAAAGAAAATAAATTTTACCATACTATGTGGTAACAGTGACATATGAATTCTGGTTTTCATTTCTTACGATTTAATTTTAAAAAATTTTACCATACCTTATAGGAAAATTTTCGAGATATGATCATTTTTAGCATACTTTATAATAAAAAATTTGTTATTTTTGGGTAATTTTTTAAAAACTAAATTGTAACATAATTGTAACGTAATGAAAAACATAATTCATATGCCAGCATTACCAGATAGTATGGTAAAATTTTTGTTCTTTTTTTCTGCGTGTAGGATCGAATATCATTGGAACTAAATACAGTTCAGATAAAATAGTATGAATTTCTTAATTATATAAATAAAATATAAAACAGATAAGTAGTTTTTACGGTCAAAACAGTAAAAATTGGTTTTTTTAAACGAAATATGTACATTTTAGATATATCGTGTTTTTCGTAAGGTTGAAAACAGTAATAATTTAGGTAAAATTTTTCAAAGTGTAAAATATGACGTTTTTATGTTTTTCCTATGTTAGTATTTAATAGATTATATTTCATCCATATAGCGCGCGAAGCGCGCGATTACTCTAATAATATAAAACTAAATATCACTAGACTATGTCCTAAATATGTAAACTTTTTATATACTAAATTAGTATAAAATTTCATTCCGTGTAGCGATTGAAATGAACAACTGCTGTAGTAGTCATCTGTTGTGAAATTCACAAAACACTACTGTATAACGGCGCTTAATATGGAAACCACTCGTAACCCTGGGCTTAACCACCCGAATTCTGCACGTATGTGAAAGTTCTAAGCATCGAAACACCGCACTAAATTCATACGCAGCTAAAAGTTCTACATAAAATTATGCCGCATTAAGAAATGCTGTACGATCATTTTAGATTCAACAAGTTATAGAAATATTTTATATTAAAAGCGTTACTTCTCCTATACATCTACATAATAATTTAAAATTAAATACCACTAGATTTCATAAATCACTGCAGGTCTTTCAAAATGTAAATAGATTTCGTGCAATTAACAAAAATTCAAAATTTCGAGAATTTTTGTTCGAAGTTAGTATAACAAAAGGTTGTAATTTTAACAGTTTCACTTAAACACACCTCGACCGCCGATTGGTCGCCGCCTTACCCATGACTATCTGTGGTTTTGGATATTTGTTTAAATCGAGTAAAAGGTCAAGAAGGTGATATATTGAATGTTTCATTAATTTAAAACTGATTGGCCCCCTTAAAACCTACATACAAAAAACCTTTTTTTTGGTAATTGAGCTAAAAATAATTTCAAATATTAACAAAAATTCCCAAGAATAAAATTAATTAAAAAATAATTATTTTATTTATTGTAATAAGAAATTAGGAGGAATTGTCACACTTTTACAACGATTATAACCAGTGTTTCTAACTGTGAAGTTAAGCTAATGAGTTTAACATTTCAACTTCGGCAATGTTCGGCCAAAATGAAGAAAATAAAAATTAAAATACCAAAATTTAATTTAAAAAAATGGAAACCATAAAAGCCAAATCATTCAAAAATCAATCAGCAAAAAATTCAAACATATTTGTTTAAATTAAGTAAAACGTCAAAAAAATGGAAAAATCTGGACGGTACTGAGTACTGTCCTGAACAGTAACCAGTACTGTCCGCGAAAAATTATCCCTCAAACTATAGTGAGTCCCGTTAGAACAGTACTGAGTACAGTTCCGCTGAATACCCAGTACTATCCGGCACATTTTTTGTGTCACAGTACTCATTACTGTCCGCGCAGTACCCAGTCCTGTGCCGCGCTTGAACGACTCCTGCGCAGCACCCTCGTGAGTCCTGTAGGACAAACACAGCTGTCTTAACCTATAATTTCAGCGTTTCCCCGTCAACACACTTTGTCCTGGAATTAATTAATCTTTAATCTAATATTGGTCAAACGGACATTTAAATTCTCGTTTGGTCAAACGAAAATTTGATTAATTTTCCTTTAAAATTTAAATATAACATACACTTTTCAGTCATGATTATATTGAACTCTGTATATACACTTACTTTGATTAAAATTAATGTGTTGACGGGGAAACACTGAAATTATAGGTTAAGAAAGCTGTATTTTTTTACGGGACTCACGACGGTACTGCGCAGGAATCGTTCAAGTACGGCACAGGACTGGGTACTGAGCGAAACAGTACTCAATACTGTTCTCGCTACTGTTCTGAAGTTTAATTTTTCGCGGAAAGTACTGGTTACTGTTCCTCACAGTACTCAGTACCGCCCAGTTTTTTCCGTGAAGGTGATAATTTGAATGTTTCATTAATTTAGAACTGAATGGCCCACTAAAAAGTTACATACAAACAATAGCTTGTTTTTTTAAAACAAGTACAGGAATTCGGCTACAAATAATTCAAATTATTAAAAACCTTTCAAGAATAGAATATATTAAAAAATAATTATTTTATTTATTGTAATAAATAATTAAGAACATTTACAGCACAATATCACACTTTTACAATGACTATAACATTCTTGAATTAAATATTAAGTTTATTTATTCGTCAAAACAAAAAAGGGACTTATGTTGAGTACGTAAAAGCTACTTCTCGCATGGGCAAAAGATATGAAAAAGTCGTTTTTCTAATCAGAAATTCGTAGATCTGGCAGCACTTTATAATCGTACACGGCTATGGGTTCTACTCATATGTATGCTTCATTGAACAATCGTATACTAACTTTCACATTTCAGCGTTGCGCATGATTTACAACGATTGTTTCGGTGCTCATAGCTTTCACTCACGTGCTTACTTCGGTGATCAAATCCGGAACGTTAGTTATGAAGATGTTTGCATTGAAATATGAACACTTGACAAACAATGTCATAGAAATTATCGTAGAGTTTGACATTTTAACGTGGGTTCTATCATGAAACAACTTCCATGAAAATGATCCATTTTATATATGTTTTACAAATGTAATAATTTAAAACAAAAACCACAGAGATGTAGTAATATTTATTCATACAGCATTTTTTAACACAGCAACTAATTAATACATTTGTATAGAGTTCTGCCGTTCAAAGTAAAAAGGCACTTAAGTACATAGGATTCTCATTGTAATTACGGTCTTTTTAATTTGGACGGCAGAGTTGTTAGCTTCGCCCAATTTTGAAGCGGTGTTTCGATGCGCAGATCTGTACAACTTGTTTGATCTGTACAACATGCGCAGATCTGTAAAACTTGATTGATTTGCAACGATTTTGTAGTACTTTATAAAACATTTACAAGTGTATTAAATGTTAAACTATCTTTTTAAAATTGAAAATATTCAGAAGTGTTTTAAAAATGAAACACTTTTTTTTTGTAGTGTTTCCAGTAACGTGTAACTGTGGTAGCTATGGGCGTCAACTTTCACTTTTCGGGGTTGCGCGTGGTTTTACAGCACAATATGTCGCAGTCATAAAAATATTCTGTACTAATGGGGCATCTTTTTGACGTTATACTAACTTCAAACAAATATTTTCGAAATTTTGAATTTTTGTAAATAGCACGAAATCTATTTACATTTGGAAAGACCTGCAGTGATTTATGAAATCTAGTGATATTTAATTTTATATTATTATGTAGATGTATAGAAGTAACGCTTTTAATATAAAATATGTCTATAACTTGTTAAATCTAAAATGATCGTATAGGATTTCTTAATGCGGCATAAATTTATGTAGAACTCTTAGCTGCGCATGAATTTAGTACGGTGTTTCGATGCTTAGAACTTTCACGTACGTGCAGAATTCGGGTGGTTAAGCCCAGGGTTACGAGTGGTTTTCATATTAAGCGCCGTTATACAGTAGTGTTTTGTGAATTTCACGCTAGAGGTCGCAAAGTCCTGCAAGTTAAACTCGAAAGTGGTTTCATTCATCGACTAGCCGTATATAAGGAAACTTTGAACAGATGTATTTGAGGATTGATGTTTCGGTGAATACACATTCACAAACAAAACATTACGCACACAAAACTGACGCAAATTACACGTCCACGTACACTAACATAACATCAATCCATTTTTTGTTTTGAGGAATAAATAAATTTAAAATTTAATTTAAGTATGTTATAATATAAGTGTGATATTTCCTGTTAAATTTATTTTAATAGAAATAAGATAATTATTTTTTAATCTATTTTATTCTTGGAAATTTTTTAATAATTTGAATTGTGTTTAACCGAGTTGCTGTATTAAAAAAACGGACTTGTATTTATATGAACATTATAAAAACGACTAAAAATTAAACTTTTACTTTTGAGGGATACGCAGTTTTCTAAAGCACTATTTCCCTTACATAAACAAGGCAATGTATAATAATAAACTATGATTGCATTAATAAGTACTTTTATTTTCAAATTGTCCAATTATTCTTAAAAATAGATTAATGTAAATAGATTTCGTGATATTGATCAAAATTAGTTATTAAATAATTTTATTTCGCATATTCTATATACATAATATTTTAAGACGACTCTGTACGTGCTCAGCCATTTGCGGAAATGCTTTCGATATACAGACGACTGGAGCAATATGGCAACGTCGCATGTAACGGTGAATAGTAAAGCGTTTCACAGTAAATAGGTTATATTCTTCTGTTAGCCGTTATACGCTATAGAAGTCGCTTATCCACATCATTAGAAAATTGATGTTGCTCTGAAGTTGGTTTTTTGATAATTAATCGAGAGTAAGATTTTATGTGCCACGGGATTGGTCCTTACAAAATTCTTGAAAATAATGATGTATTTTGACAGGTCGCATGTTTACACTTCCGATGAGAGGTTGGATCGCGTGTGAATTAATAATTAAATAATCTGTATTCCAAAAACTCTTCATGGATAAAGGGCGCACGATGCGCGCCGTTAATCTAGTTACTATATAGGACTATATTAATTTATTAGATTAAAACATAGATAAAGAACTTTTGTGCATTCTATCAAGAACAAATAATTTGTTTATACTAGTTTTGTAGGTTTTACAAGCATATATATACCTTATTTATTTTCAAGTTGTTCTTCGACTAAAAACTTCTTTTGCCACAAATTTGCGTGAAATTGAGCGCTGTGAGCGTTACTGGTTTGGCGTATATCCACTAAAATAAAATTTTCGTAACTCATGCACGCAAAATGCATATTACGTTAATGTATTTAGTGACCAGTGTTGTCAAACGCTGAACAGTCATTTTATATCGGCATAAGTTAGGATATGAACCCATATTCCAAAGGGGTCGCATACCAATTCCACCGAAATCGTCGAGTAATTAAAAAATAATTCAAGAAAATTGATCAATTCCACCGCAATTAAAAAGTCATTAATAAAAAGATATATCAATTCCATCGAAATAAGAAACTCATTAAACACGGTCATCTTTAGTTTTCATCTCGATTTATCTGAATTTTCCAAAGAATATTTAACAATATTTTAATACATATTCGATCGGATAATCTGTATATCAGCGTTACGTACTAGCATAATAGAAATTTCTTACGTGTATAGATAAGATTAACACTTTAATGGTGAAAAATTGACTAGTACATATACAAGATAGGTTAGAAAGAGATAATGTTATATATGTCAAATGCGTTGCTATGAAGGATAGAAAGATCTAACACAAAATAAATTTTTCACTCCTGCTGATTCGTGCTTTTGCACCTATAATATGTTAAGGAAATATTTCGGATCTTAGTTTTTTCTTTATTTACTTATTTTATATTACTTTCATGACTGATTAAGTAAAACTCCGTTGAATGTCGCAGATACACGATTTTCACAATTGATCTTTTTGTTTATAAATTTAGTTGTTAAATTGAACTTGTCTATCTCCAGTCATTACCACTCAGTGATATATTCCGACTATCATTCAATTATTTTATTGTTTACTCTCCTGTATTATTTTATTGTGTTTATGACGTCCTATTTATTTGTAAATGGTAACTTTAATGCGCGTCGAATTGACCAACCAAACGGGTGGGACTATTGTTTGACATGGGCCTGCGGTTTTAGTACGATCAAAGTCCCACACTACCTGGAAAGTCGCGCACACTTATTAAAAGTTCAAACTATTATTCAAAGTTCAAATAATCTACTGGAATTGGACCCTTCATTTTCTTAACGAGTTTCTCATTTCAGTTTCAATTGGGTATCCCCCTGTAAAAGAAAATCGGTGTGCTTTTCGTTTACCTATGGTTTCCCTCACGGGCGAAAATATATAAAAAATATATTTTTATATAATAGATTCCATAAGGATATATATAAGTTATATATTTTCGTCCGTGAGGGTCGTGTCTCATCAGATTTGAGTATAACTAACTGCATCTGACCACATTATACACTGAAAACTCTAACGTAATATGTTTTTTTATGTGTGCTCTTGATAAGCAACCATGTTTCTCGTGAAAAGCGTTGACGAATCTGATGAGCGTGTTTACTGCACTCGCTTTGCTCGTGCAGCAAATTCACTATCGTCAAATTCGGTATTTTTCCCAGTAGTTATAAATATAGCCATTATGATACATAAATGAAGGAAAGCGTAACTAATCGACTGTTACTCGCTGCAATGGCAGACTAATTAAGAGAAAAATGTTCCAAAAGCAACAACAAGCCATTGCATTGGGTAATACAGGAAAAAGCTTCCGCTCGGAGCTTTACGATGACAATAATAAATAATATAACTTGTAAAATTTTGACGTGTATCTTCAGGTTTTTAAATAATTCTGACTATTAGTCTGTTTGTTCTCGTTAGTTAAATGAAAATTCTCTGATTCCGTAATACATAATGTTAAATGTCTAAAATGTGTTAATTAATATCTCGGCTAACAGAGTGTCGAATTCATTGAAAATTTGGGGACATTTCCACGATAATAAGTAGAAAGCATATACTACATGTCAGCCATCTTTAATATTTTGATTTATGGCATGTACCACCTTACGATGAAATGACAGTCGTTTTATATTTGTCTTGCTTGCTCATGTGAAGGCATAAATAAATCTGTCTCCCTTATTTCTATAGGAGTGATATATCACCGTAAGTAAACGTTTTCGGTTAAGTTGAATCTTATGTTTATATCTAAACTTCTGAATATTTTTTCTTTATGTTTGCTCTTTACTATAATACCTTGAAGAATGTCTAATATAATGTGTAATATATTTTCTAAAAATTCGCAATGACGCTATAGTTTTGTTCTGAAGTTTAAAAAGTCGTTTTTCTGCTCAGAAATTCGAAGATGTGACAGCACTGCACGTAACGAAAGTTTCTGCGCATCGAAACACCGCTTTAAAATCGTGCACGGCTATGAGTTCTACTCATATTTATGCTTCATTGAAAAATCGTATACGAACTTTCACATTTCAGCGTCGCGCATCATTTACAACGATGCTTCGGTGCGCATAGCTTTCAGTCACGTGCTTACTTGGGTGATCAAATCCGGAACGTAAGATATGAAGATGTTTGCATTGAAATACGAATTCTTGACAAACAACGTTGTAAAAATTATCGTAGATTTCGACATTTAGACGTGGCCTGTTTCATGAAACAACTTCCATGAAAATTATCCATATTGTATGTGTTTTACAAATGTAATATTTTAAAACAAAAACGAGGGAAATCTAGTAATATTTATTAAATCTGAAATGTTCGTACAGAATTTCTTAATACAGCAATTCTTAATTAACAAATCTGTGTAGAATTTTTAGCTGCGCACTAATTTAAAGCGGTGTTTCGATAAGCAGAACTGTACAAAACTTGTTTTATATAAAATGTTTTTGTAGTACTTCATAAAATATTTTCACGTGTTTTACATTTTAAACTATCTTTTTGTAAATGAAAACATTGAGAAGTGTTTTAAAAATGAAACACTTTTTTTGTAGTGCTTCCAGTAACGTGTAACTAGAGTAGTTATGGACGTCAACTTTCACTTTTGGGGGTTGCGGGTGGATTTACAGCACAATGTATCGCATTCATAATAAGCGCCGTTATATAGTAGTGTTTTGTGAATTTCACACTAGAGGTCGCAAAGTTGAAAAGTCCTGCAAGTTAAACTCAAAAGTGGTTTCATTCATTGGCTAGCCGTATATAAGGAAACTTTGAACAGATGTATTTGTGGATTGGTGTTGCGGTGCATGCGCTTTCACAAACAACACACCACTCTAAAACAAGTAATACAAATTACACGTCCGCTTACACTAACATAACATCAATCCCTTTTTGTATTTTGATGATTAAATATATTTAATATTTAGTTTAACCTTTGACTCATGCATTTTTTGATACATTTGTTATAGTAGTTGAGTTAGTTGAGTGGTTACGCGATGACTAGAGTGGTCAATGTGTGGCCGGTGACTCTAGCCGGAAATGAGTTTTAGTAGTTGAGCGGTCCTTGTCACAAGCAGTCGTTTTGATTCGAGCCAAAAAGATAGCGCGCGAGATTGTGGCCGACGTCGATGACGAGAAAAGTTTGTAATTTTGACGCTCAATAAAGGTGACAGTTGTGAGTTGGAATAACTTGTTTTCTTTCCTTTTATTTCAACTGCTGAGTCGTATTGAAATATATCACATTCATTTTAAACAGTTTTTGGTATATAAGGGTTTTTGTGGTCGCTGATTACGAATTTGGGATCAGATTTACAATATTCAAAACAACGGATCCAATACGGCGCATCAAATCTTCAAAAAATGGATAATTTTACGTGAAAGTCTGACTATAGGAGTTTTTTGAGTCGCTGATTACAAATTTTGGATCAGATATTTGAAATACAAAATGGCGGAATAATTTAATTTATGACAATTTAATTCACCAAATCAGATCTACCATTTTGAATTGTAAAAATCTAATGTCAAATTTGTAATCAGTGACTCGCAAAAGCCCTACAGTCAGATTTTCACGCGAAATTATCATTTTTCGATAATTTGATCAGCCATATTGGATCTGCCATTTTGAATTTTGAAAATCTGATCTCAGAATTGTTATCAGCGACCCAAAAAAACTTTGTATACAAAACCTTGAACCAATTTACTGATATAAACTTTTAACAAATTGAAAGACAAGTGGGATAGCGTATATCCCGCCATGAGTGAAAGGGTTAAGAATGTTATAATTATTGTAAAAGTGTGATATTTCCTGTAAATTTTCTTAATTATTTATTACAATAAATTAAATAATTATTTTTTAATTTATTTTATTCTTGAACATTTTTTTTTAATTTGATTTATTTTTAGCCTAATTACTGTGTTTAAAAAAAAATACGATAATGCTTTGTGTGTAGATGACAAACATGACTCAAAATCGTGTATACACGGAGAGAAAAATCACCGCTTTATTCGATGAAAAGTACCTTCTTTTTATCCCATGCGTATGTTCATAGATATAACATATGAGATCATAGTTTTATACTATACACGCCAAGGAAATTTAGTACGAAGCCACTCAACCTATTTTCCTATGAACTCCACGGGATAATCCCGCGGAGTTCGGTAGGATCTTATTTCGACCAATAAGCGTACATAAATCGGAAAACATCGCGAAACTTGCATTCCTATGTTTACCACGGGATTATCCAGTGGGATTCATAGGAAAATCCTATGACTGCGCGTCATGCTTTATATGATTTATATATTTGGCGCATATAATCATTTCAATGAATTGTAATAAACTATGGTTATATAATTTTATTTACAAATTTTCCAATTATTTAATCATCAAATCTTATCTATATATTTATATTATTCTTATTAACTATGTTTATTTTTTAAGTTGAAAATTCGGCATCCTTTTTTCGGCATCAAAATTTTAGCAAAATTTCTAAAATATTAGCTTGAAACAAGTTATAGATATTCTTCTTCTGCCTACCTTTGGCCATATTGATGCCATACTTAAGTCTGGCAACAGAATGGCAAAAATATGGCACGATTTTGGCACAAGTATGGCAACAGTATGGCTCGCGATCATAATCCAGACTCTTTGCCATACTCGTGCCAGACTCTTTTTTCTACGCGGGCATCTACAATTACGTAGTTGAGTAGAATTTTAACTTTGAAAACAATGTGTACATGAATTCACTCAATTCTTATTAATCATTAAAATAATATTAAATGAATTTAATAAAATTTAAAATTATAGAAAAACACTTTATTCTACTAACTAGAAACCATTTATATTACTTTTCAAGTTACTATTCACACAGAGAACTGTTTTGCTAATCCGACAAAACTTTTGTTGATTTAGGAAAATTTGTGTTGGATCAACAAAATGTCTTGTTCGATCAACCAAATTTTTGTAAAATCAACAAAAATTTCTCTGTGTGTAGTCCAAAAAGCTACCCACTTGAAACTCATTTTTTTCCGAGCTGAGTATACAGGAAACAATGTTTCACGGGTACTATAAAACATCTATATAGTTTAGATAAATATTTAGCTAATTTACAGTCAAATATTTATCAATATTACATAGATAATTAGCTGTAACAGAAAAACTTTTTCGCCGTGTAAGATATTTCTGCAGTCGGGAAAAGAAAATATGGTTGATATAACGAGCAGAAAAATTAATTTGCGGAATTTGAATAAATGACAATTTATTTTATTAATATAAGCTTCTTCCGCGTGGAAAAACGGCTGGATTTTAGCTGGAAACGATGATTCAGATGGTTTCCAGCTAACATCCAGCCGATTTTAAACATTAAACTTGATTATTTTTCTGAAAATCCAAAAATATTTCAATTTAATATAATCATTAGTATTTCCGTCATCACAGTGTTTCATCAAGCAATAAAAACACCATTATGACGCCATTTTTTATGAAATATAAAGATTGATATGCCATCACTGGAAAAACTAAAAAACAAGTGTCTTATTTTCAAACATTTAGACGGAAATAGGTGTCTTTTTCACGAGAAAGTGTCTTACAATAAGACACTCTTTGGGCCTTTTGCTCCACAAGTGTCTTCCCGTAAGATACTTGTTTTTACAGTGTGCTTGTAAAAGAAAACAAGTTGGACTTGCGTGTCTTCAAAAACTCAAACCTTACGTCACATTTTCTCTGATAGCCAGTGGGAGAAGTGAACGATTTATGAAAATTTGATGTAAATCTATTT
>JABFPG010000059.1:0-11214 GCA_022817505.1 Dicroscelio sp. ZL-2020 | reverse complement strand
TAAGGTAAATGATGCTTCGTCCGAAAAAGCAATGTTGAAAGGATCATCTTCTAATTCAGGATCATCTTCTAATTACACTAAATTTTTTTTTTTTTATTTACTTTATTTAAAGTCGCATTAACGGCACAGGTTTTGAGCGACCGCTTCATGTCGTTGAATTGTAACACAATTTTTTCGATGGGTTTTATATAATTGCTGGTATGTTTACATGTGTTTTTATAAAAGATTACATTATGTTTTTTTTTTAAATTAAATTTCATTTAGTAAATGTGCGCTGGTGATGAAGTTCATTGTTGCCTCCATTCCTTCTGGGTCGTTCAAGCAGGTTTGAAGATCTGGCGGTACATTGAGTGATGTCCTCAGGTTGTGTAGAATAGGACATTCTAGCAGAATGTGGTTTACCGACATAATCGTGTTACAGTCTCTGCACCTTTGTGGATCGGATTTGGAGAGAATGTGGCTATGAGTTAGCTTCGTATGTCCTATTCTCAGTCTGCTGAGTGTGACCTGTTCTCTACGATGTTTTGGAAACATATATTGTCTGTCGAACGTGCTTTTCCTTATTTGGAATAATTTTGTGGGTGGGTAAGTGATCCATGTTTCATTCCAGTCAGCTAAGAGTTTGTTTTTTATGAATTTTGTAAGGTCGGTGTGTGAAACCATGTTGTATTTGGGGTGGAAGGGTAAGGAGGATGCTTTTTTTGCGGCTAGGTCTGCGGTTTCATTACCATGTATACCCACGTGTGATGGTATCCATGCAATGACTACTTCTCTATTCGTGTCTTTGATGCTTTTCATTTCGTTTGCTATCTTTTGGATTATAGATTCTTTTTGGTAATGTAGACTTTTTATACAGCTGTACGAGTCTGAGAAGATGACTGCTTTTTGTATAGCGTGTGATATTTTTATTAGATTTAGGGCTTGGAGTATTGCGTATGCTTCGCAGAAAAATATGGAGCAGGTGTCATTTAGTTTGAAGAGGTGTTTATCTGTTGGTGTAATTACTGCGCAGCTATTTCCGTTTTCGGAGTGTGATCCGTCGGTGTAGATATGTGTGAAATCCTTGTACTTTTCTCTCAGTTCTTGGAATAAGATTTTTAATATATTAGGATTTGTGTCGTTTTTGGGGTAAATTTTCATTTGTTTGTCGAGTGTAATATTGTCGTTTTCCCAAGGAGCCTGGTCGGGTTGTTTTTCAATGATGTTTGGTTGTGTGTTAGCGAATTTTGACAATAATTTTTGTGTTCGAAGGTATAAGGGGTTTGGGGATTCGTAATTTTCTTCGTTGAAATTTGGTATTTCAGTTGTGTATTTTGCAAATATATCTTTGTAAATTGGTTTCGAGGGGGTGGTTGCTAGTTTCAATATGTATTTTATGCTCAGATTTTTTCTTCTGTAACTTAATGGGGGCTCATCTGCTTCAGCAAGGATACTTTTAACAGGACTCGTTCTGAAGGCTCCGATCGAAAGTCTTAAACCTGAGTTGTGTACTGGGTCTAGTATAGCTGTGACAGAGTCTTTTGCCGAAGCATATATTATCGAACCGTAGTCAAGTTTAGATCTGATGAGTGTTCTGTATGAGTTAAGTAACACGTTTCTGTCGGCGCCCCAGTTTGTGGAAGCGAGAGCTTTTATGGTATTTAGTCGTCTGAGACATTCTGATTTGATTAGTTTTATGTGGATAGACCATGTGTATTTTTGATCAAAAGTAAGTCCGAGAATATTTACTGTATTCGTTTGTTCGATGTTTTTCTTGTTGAGCAGTAAATAAATTTGATCGTTAAAGTAATTTCTAGAAAAAACAATAAATTTGGATTTTGTTTCTGAAAATTTGAATCCATTAATATTGGCCCAGTTAGTTATTTTGTCGAGAACTTCTTCCCTCGTAAATCTATGAAACGTTTCATTTGAAAATGAAACGTTTCATTTGAAAATGAAACGTTTCTTTTGAAAATGAAACGTTTCTTTTAAAAATGAAACGTTTCTTTTGAAAATGAAACGTTTCATTTACAAATGAAACTGTTTCGTAACTTAAAGTGAAACGGTTTTGCAACTTAATGGTTTTGCAAATGAAACTACACAGAAATTAAACAAGAAACGAAACTTAGTCGAATGAATCGAATATTGAACCCAAAATGCAACTCAATTAAAATGGCATAGAAAAATTAAATTTAAATGCATTTACTTATCAAATAAGTAAATTAAGTTAAATTTAAGATACTTATTTTTGCTTTAACATCTGGACTGCGCGGTTCGCAGGTCCAAAGAACATAGATTTATAAGTAAAATTTGCTTTGAAAACAAATACTTCATAATATTCCCTATGATAAATAAATGTTACTCCTATGAATTCCTATATATTTAAAATTAGAAATTTTATAATTCCTTTTAAATTCTTTAAATTTCCGGTTGCACGTTTCATTTTTGATAACTAATATTCCAATTATAAATTCTTGTGTTCTTTGGATCAGGGTTTCTAAGTCACGATTTTTTGGGGAGTATATATATATATATGAATGAATTGATTTTTTAAAGAACACAAGTTCAATGGATTTCTTGCGTAGATGTACCCTTTAAGAAACCGATTCATGTATATAAAAAATGGTTTAATTATATTTATTTGATTTTTATGCTTCATTCTGATAAGTTTTTAAACTTGACATTTTTGTTTCTGGAATGTCTAATATTTTATAATAAGAAACTAATACATACATTAAAAATATATATTGTTTATTTATTTCTTTATAACATACGTAGAGCATTTTTTACATTTTAATGTAATGTATATACAAATATTTACAAAATGAATTGAGCTATGCCAATTTAATACGAACAATTATAATAAAAACAATAGAATCTAATCCGATTCCCATGTGTTGGGCATAGAAACAATTTTCCATACAGGTGATATTGTTATTAATATAGCAGGTAAAATATTTCGGGTACAATGAATGAAAATTAATTTCTTGGAACATCTAACTTTTGTAAAATGCCGGACATTAAAACCGCTGCCTAGTTTTGTAAAACATTCAACAAATAGACCATTGATTATCCTTTCGCCCACAGAAAATTGAATTATTTCGATTATTCTACCAAAGTCATTATTAAATTTAATGGTAGAATTGCAGAACTTCATTTTATTGTCTTCTTTAAACTTCCTATAATCGACACCATAAATAAACGCTTTTTCATATGTATAAACTTCTAATACTCCCTCATATCCACCTGTCCGTAAAGCTATAATTTCTTTTCGGTTTACTGGTCGTGTTATTTTGTTACCACAAGGAACAAATTCTACCGTGACATCACTTGAACTACGAGATTTCATCAAATTGTAAATAAATTCCCTAGTTTCTGGTGCAGTAATACAATCTTCAAGAGCTCTATATAAACATTTGGATAACAAAAATCGCATTGCAATTTGAAGTGCAATTCCTTTAGAACTAGTTACGTTTAAAAGTATCTTGTGGTTCCACGATTCAAAAGAAAATGCCGAATGAACCCACAAAGGTCCCCAGTGTAAAATAGTATGGTAAAGATGACTCAAAATATGCATATTAAATGTCATATTTATTTTGTCAAACTTGCTTTCAAAATCTTTTAAATACTGGAGTATCAATCCTTTAGAAATTTCTAATTCTTCTGGAGCAATTGAGTTTTGACTAATTATATAAATTGCCTCTGACAATAAAGCAAGAAGATTTAAATGATCGTGTGGAACAATTCCTTCAAGGCAAGGCAGGCAATAAAATAACAGCCAATTTCTCCATTCAGTTGCCTTCCATGATTTTTGTAGAGTAATACTCCGTGGTTTCCTAGATATCTTATTAGGTGGTATCATCTTCAACAAACGGTTATCAATCCTTTGTAAATTTGTTGGATTTCCGAAAGATTTCAAAAGAAGTTTGGTATGATGACGAACTACACCGAGAAATACATTATGCATTCCATCATTAATTACACCGAAACCTAAATCAAATTCAGGAATAGCACGTAAAAAAGATGGACCCTTGACTCCAAAAACTATAGTATTCGTTCGGTATGCTTCATTCATTTGATTTCGTAGTTCACAATCTTTTCGCAATTGGATATTATTTTTGAAAGGGTAAATTCGATGTAGTGGATTTTGAGGTAAATTTTCTCCTGGGTGGTAACAAAAGGTGCATCCATATTTTCCTTGTAAGTCTATAATATTTAATATCGGTGCTCGTGCTTTCGAATCTACACTGCAAACTGTTACAATAAATTTACTGGTAATTACATTTCCATTCAGTTTCCAATTTACTCCATTATCATATAAGTCTTGCAATTCCATCGTTAAAGGTCTCAAGAAAATATTCATAATTGGATGTGTATCATCAACCCATACACCAGCTAAGATCATATACTTCTTTCTGGCATGAGGAGGTAATTCATTTAACATAAGGTAAATTGGCCAAACACTCATTTTCGATGAATTTGATACTTTGCAACCGTCGGTATTCAATATAAAAGAATAATTAAATCGATTATGTAGAAAATTTCCGGGTGAACACAAGTTTTTATATATTTCTCCATCGTACATGTCTTCAATTGCATTTTCATTGAATTTAGGTCTCTCAAATCGGTAATTCAAAAGTTGTGATACGTTGGTATCTTTTAATAATTCCTGAATTTGCAATTTTAAATCAATTTGAAGAAAGTAAGTCAATTTGGTATTGGTTTTGTTTGGACCGCATTTACCACAACAACAATTTTGTTCCAAGATTTTATTCCTTCCAACGTAACTTTTGCATTCTTTGCAGTATAAATGTCGTATTAAGCACGAATCATTTCTACTTAAAGCAGACCAGAATTGAGATTTGGTTTCTGGTAAGTCGCTATGTTGAAGAGTAGCTTTAATCCATTTCAAGATAGAAATCATGGTTTCATAATCTAAATTACGACGTATAGAAATTCCCATAATGGCTAATAAGTGATCTCTGGACGACATGTGGCCTTTTGATATCAGAGGCACTACCAAATTGGGTATTTGAGCGTTAACAAATGAAGCATTTTCATTGTCTTCATCAGAATCTTCACTCTCGTTTTCACTATCATCATCGCTATCATCATCGCTATCATTATCGCTATCATTATCACTATCATCGTCACTGTCATCATCGCTATCATCATCGCTATCATCATTGCTATCATCATCGTTGTCATCATCGCTGTCATCATCACTATCCTCATCGCTATTCTCATCGCTGTCATCATTGCTAACACCATCCATATTATCATTTATTTCGCCATTCGTATTATTATCTCTATTATCACCTCGGTCATCATGGCTATCATCATCGCTGCCATTATCACTATCATCGTTCTCATCATCACCGTTATCATGGTTCTCATCATTGCTATTATCATCGCTGTCATCATCGCTGTCATCATCGCTGTCATCATCACTGTCATCATCGCTATCATAATTGCTGTCATCATCGCTGTCATCGTCGCTGTCATCGTCGCTATCATCATCGGTTTCATTATCTCTATTATCAAGTCTATCATTATCGCGTTCATCATGGCTATCATCATCGCTACCATCATTGCAGAAATCATCGCTATCAGCATCGCTATCAGCATCGCTATCAGCATCGCTATCATCATCACTATCATCATGGCTATTATCATCCCTATCATCATCTCTATCATCATCTGTATTAACATTACGATTATTTGCGCTGTAATCATTTCTATTATCCTCGCTTACATTATCGCTTTCATCTTCGTTTTCCAAAACGTCATTGCTCCTATTTTCTGTCATATTTTCCAATGTGATCGCCATCCTAATCAAATATTTTTTATTACAAAAAACGTAATACCAATGGATCGGTAAAATTGTACACTGAACTTTAATAAATTATAAATCTTTTTTATATTATGCATATTAAATCACGGTTTTATAGTATTGTTTTAAATAACGTGCAACTATTTCTATCTCTGAATAATTATAACAAAGTATTAACTATATGTTATAATTTTAATAATCTCCAAAATACTATTTTCGGCTCGTACTCAATTTTCGAACAAATTATTATTTTCATTTTTAGTACTTTTAATCTCTATTTAAAAAATTAGGTATAATAAAAGTATTTGTTAATCCTAATAACCACCATTTCCTTAAGTTTTATACAAAACAATAACTGAATATTTGATCTAATTTTACGCAAAATTTATATATATTTTGCACAATGTTTTTCCTTGTTCAAATTATGTAAAATTCCTATAGGCATTTCATAAAAATATGCAAATTTTGTGTTGAATATATATATATATACTTTTTTTATTGAATATTAAATATTCGTTGTACATTTATATACAATGTTTGAATTGTAAAAACAAAATTAAATACACAATAAATATATAATAAATAATTCGTATGGAATTAACGACCAATTGAATAATGAATAAAAATTAACTGTTAAATAGTTGATTATTTTTGAAAATTTTACGCAACCTTTATGCAAATTCGGTCGTAGATTTGCATACATTTAATGCAAAATTTGCATATACTTGGTTATCAGGGAAATTAAATATCTAAAAGACAACATAGTTTTTATGATAATTAATCTAAACTTTAGGCGAAAATTGGGACATATATAACCGTGAACTATATCAGTGAGAGTATGTTATTTTATTTAATTAACAATACTAATTAAAAATTTATTTCCGAAATTTAAAATGCAAAATAAAAAAGACTTCATTGTTGAAATGTAACAAAACTTACATATGTAGAAAATTTACAGTCAAGTTAGTTTTTTAATTTTAGACACTGTTGCAAATTTGTAATCATCCTTATTTACGTTTTTTCACATTCCATCCTACGTAATTCACGAAGTGCAAATATAACTTCTTCATTTTCACATATTTATTGTTCAATAACTGGATATACGTAACTCTCTATTATCGATATATGTATTTAAACATGCAATCATTGGTTTCGTTAGAATAATTATTTGTAGTGACAGTTATCAAATTAATTCTATAAAACAAAAGACAAAAATTCGATTAACTTGACACTTCCCAATAAAACTGTTTATCAAACGTATATCAAAAAGAGTAAAGTGATATAATTTTAAACAATTCAATATTGAAAATATCTGCGATGGTCGACATTAAATTCTGTGCTGTCCGTTTGTATGGATCTGGAGAAATTCTGTGTAAAAAAATTGAGGAAATATTTCTTGCTGATAGTGATGGGAATTATTGTAATATTGCAACAGAAGATTTGATAGAATCTGCTAAGTATGGAGAAATTGAAACATTACGGATTTTTACGGACAATGCAAAGAAAATAACTGCGTCAATTTGCGTTTTACGTATTTCTGGTAATTTTCGTTCCTTTATTATTTTTAAATTATCAATTTTTTCGATATATAAATTTACAATTATTACCTATAGAGTCAAAATCAGACATAGACAAATTTATTGATGAAATACAAAGAGGCATTGGAAAACGTCTTCATGTCCCGAAAAAAATGAATTATACGCCAGATGTGCGTTATGTTAATTCGAACATTCAATCAAGGGCAAAAATTCTGCTAAATGATAAAACGAATGCTGTAGCTGAAAAAGTGAGAATCTCATTAGATTATTTAAAGCCAGAAATTATTTAATTCTTAATTTAATTAACTTTGTTTTTGGTAACACGTGTACTTAAAGTGGTTTACTCCATGACTTTAAATGCTTATTTATATTGCTGTATTCGAAATAAATCAATAAGCTTAACTTATTATAATGTTCAGAATTTGAAATTCTTTATAATTTCTCCCTATTTATCAAATTTTTAGAAAATGAAAAAAAAATTTAAAAAGCAAGTGCAACGAGAGGCTGATGCAGTTTTCTTTGTTGAGGAGGAAGATTCTTCAAAAAGTGATATTAAACATGAATCTCTTGTGCAAAAAGTATATATAGAAATAATTGTTATTATAATCAGTACCATTAATCAAACTAATTTTATTTTTTTTTAATTTTAATACTTATTTGCTCGTATTTATTATCTTGATACTTTTCATTCTGCTAAAAGCATATGAAAGGTTTTTTTTATAAATTAATATATATATATATATATATATATATATATATTAATTGATAAAAAAGTTCTAAACAATTAAAACCTAAAAATTGATCACAGGGCAGTACTGCAGCATCTAAAATGCAAAAGCAGAAAATTGAAGAAGCAATGATTCATTTTGATTCAGTATGTTCAGACAAGATTGATTCGTTACAAAAGACTTCCAAAGAAAAAAGTTCAATTGAAGTAAGCAAAAAAATAAAATACAGTGAATAATAAATTGTGGGTTTATAAACACTAAACAATACCAATGAAACAACCAAAGCAATCAAATCTATAATAATAAAAACTGAAATAGTTGCTAATTTTTATTAATTTCGTTAAATTTCCATTAATTTTTTATTCTGCATCATTAAATTCAATGAAGCTCAACTTTTTGAACATGATTTAGATTATGGATATTGATCAGTATTCCAATATTGAAGATTTTTGGTCACCGATTAGAAAACGAAATAGTCCTTACGAAACAAACAATGATGAACCACCGAACAAAGTAATATATTAAATAATAATTACTAATAACTGATTATATACAAGATTTAGAAGTTGAAATTTTAAATTTAATTTAACTGTCATCAATTCAGATTTCCTGCACTTTCAATAAAGTTCCATCGAAAGACACGGATCTGCAAGTTAAATATAATGAAGCTATGAAAGAAATAGAGAAATTGACAAGTGAGCTTTTGCAAAAGAATGCGATTATTGCAGAAATAACCAGAAAGTGGGAAAATGATAAAACATTGCTTACAAATGCAAGAAATGAAATCGACGAATTAAAATTGAAGAATGTACAAAACAATGTAGATAAACACGTGACAGAAGATTTGTTTAAAAAGGGCATTAATGTTGTACTTTTTAAATTGAATGAACTTAAGGAGTGCTATGAAGATCATTCGAATTCGAAAAACGATTTGTATGGAGATCATTTCAATACTTTGGTAATTTTTTTTGTAATTTAAAAGAAATCAAAGGTTAAAAAATATATAAATCTAAAAATTTTATTTGAAAAAATATAGTAAATTATTCGAGAAATATTGAACAGTTTCAACTCTTCTCGTTTCATTTTTTAAAATACTTTTTTATCTATTATGTTTACTGAACAACGTTTGATAATTTTTTATTTAACGAATTCTCAAACTACCTTTTTGGTGTTAATATTGTCCACGATATTTTAAAGTTAAAAAGTTTGAATTTTTGAATTTGAATCTTTAATATTTTCCGGAACATTTTAATTACTGTTAATTAATGTGTATGAATAAAAGAATGTATAAGAAATGAAACTAATATAATTTAACAATATTTTAACGCATAAGAAATCAAATCTTGAAGCACAAAATACGATAGTTTTACACGAGGAAAAATCTGAAAAATCGAGCTGTGAAACCGGCATCAACTGTAATGAAGTAAAACCTCAAGATAACAAAGATGTGGAAAGCAAAAATCTGAAGCAATTAAATGAGGAATATGTACGATTAACAATTTCAATTTATCAATCTAAATATAATTCATAGATTTTATTATGTTTATTTTTATTAACTACCAACAAAGTATATACTGAGAAAAATTACTGTTTCAAATAGTATTACGGAATTTATTGAAGTCAGAAAGCAAAAATTAATTTTTGTTTGTTAAAATTCCTTTTAAAATAGCAATTTTTACTCTGAACATAGTCATTTTTACTCTGAAACATAGTAAGTTTTACCTTTTAGCTTCAATAAATTCCTTAATACTGTTTCAAATAGTCATTTTTACACGTATATTTTTCTCATTGTATTATTTTGTAACAGGAAAGTAGTATTTCAAATTACGATATTTTATATTTTAATGCTTGTATTATCTTTTTAGATACAAGTAACGCCTAAAATTAAAATTAGAAGTCAATATTATTTGAAAGCTCAAAAAGCGAAAAATATGAGAAAACGGGTTAATTGTTTGTTGCAAGGCTACTGGACAAAGGAAGAACGTAGCAAATTAGTTACGAGATCTAAAAAAACTAAAATTCATAATGAAGAATTCAGTGTTATTACCAAAGAACATATCTCGGATTTATTGGGTGAATATAATTTATATTACCATATAAAAACAATAAATACACTACAAAACAAGTGTTTTATTTTAAAACACTGCAAAATATTTTATATGTTACTAGAAAAACGTTTTAAACAAGAAATCTAGTTTTTGCAATGTAGACATTCTTTAGACACAGCAATTAATTTATGTTATTCAAACAGATATATGCCAAAAGTTACAAGATCTAAAACAATTAAAATGCTCTGGGAAATGGAACCCGCGTAAAAATATAAAAACTTGGCTATCAGCAAAATTAAGACTTGATCGTCACCGAGAAAATAAAAAAAGGGCACAGAGTCCAAAAGTAATAATTTATTTTCATTTTGATGCTTTTTATCTTTAAGTTTTAATAACTTAGCCTGATTATTATGAGCATATTTTTTATACAAAATGTATATCAAATTTCCATTTTTGCAGAACGAGAACAAAGAAAAAAAAGAACAAAAAAATAAAATTGATAAAAACAACAAGGATGAGGACAGACAAGCCCAAAAAAATGAGGACAGACAAGAAACAGAAAATGAATTAGAAAGCGAAACCGAAAATCAAACTGGAGAAGACAGTAGTGGAGAAGACAGCAAAAGTGATGAAGTTTCAGAAACAGACGAATAATGATTATTCGTCTAATGCAAGAATTCGATTAATGCCTGAAGAAATGAAATTTGTTTTCATTATGCCTTTATTAACATTCTGCGTGTATTTACTTGATAAAGTTTAAAAATGCATTTAAATTTCATTTTCGATGAGTTTCATTTTAGGTTTAATATTCGATTCGTTCTACTGAGTTACATTTTAAGCTGCAAAACTGTTTAAATTTAACTTGCGAAACCGTTTCATTTCTAAATGAAACGTTTCTTTTGAAAATGAAACGTTTCATTTTCAAAAAAACGTTTCATTTTCAAAAGAAACGTTTCATTTTCAAATGAAACGTTTCATTTTCAAATGAAACGTTTCATAGATTTACGAGGGTTCACTCATGAACTTGAAAACAACAACAAACTTTGCTTTCTTGATGTTGAAATTATTAGACTAAATGACAATTCCAT
>JABFPG010000058.1:0-11220 GCA_022817505.1 Dicroscelio sp. ZL-2020 | reverse complement strand
TTCTGCTAATTGTTTCCCCAAAAATTCCGATAGGCCGCGAACCTGTCTGTCATTAGTATGTCAAAATTTTTCTACGAGCAGGTTCGCTTCGTCTGCGGTTCGAGTAATAGCTCTCGACAGAGCCTCCGGCATCGCGTCATTGTTCCGCGTTCCGAGACCAAAGTCTTACGTACAGTATTCTTTTTTTTTTCTCTTTCCATCAATTTGTTTAATTTTGCTTCGCTAGTGACGTTTATAGTGCCTTAGAATTCTTAATTTTTTGCGATTTCGGTATATGCGTGCATTTATAATTAACGTCGTATTATCGGTTTGAATCTGCGCCAATTCCGTCCAACGAAAATCAGCTGCTAGGTTTGCGCACGAGAGGTTGCGGATCTATATAACAGGACTAAGGAAGCGATTTGTATTCTCATACGTGAAGTAGCCAGGATTAGATTCAATCTAACCTTTTTTTTGTAATCTGTACCACATTTTCAGCGATAATTCTTTTTTTTAAAGAGTTTTCCACTCTGAACAATCATCCTCTTCATCATCCATTATTATTTTTTAATTTCTTTCCTTTAAAATTAATGGTTGAGAGTTCTCAACTCTCAACAGTCCTTACTTTTTTGTTGCAATTCATTTTTACACCAGTCACTTTCTTTTTTTTAGGTAAAATTAAGGTCGTCAGTGTCTGCTGGCTTGACCTGCATAAATTAAAAATTAAAAATTAAAAAAAATAATAATAATAAAATAAAGACAAATAATAACACAGAGAGTGCTCTACTCTCAAATCCTTTTTTTGTTCATTTGTATTCTTTATTCCTTTCCTGAAATATTAACGGTTAAGAGTTTTCAATTCTTAACAGTGCTTTTCAACTTTCTCACATCCTTTCATCATTTTACTTTGTTGAAATCGTCGACAAAAATATACTTTAGTTTTAAATACTTGTACATCTACTATTAGTTAATAATAATAAAAAATAAGCTAAAGATATATAAACAAATACAGTCCACTTTTTTTCTTTTCGGTGATAACCTGACCCAGTTCTACTGTTTGGCAAAAGTAAAGTTGCACAAACAGAATTTGGTCCTTAACGAGCCGGATCAGGTTATCAGTGTTGCAAAAAGCACAAATAAATAATATAATATAAAATAAATAATATAATATCATATAAAATATTAGGATATTTTTTCGGATTCAGTAAAAGCAATTAAAACCAAAACAATTTAATCTTATCAGAAAGGCAAGGTCAATCAAAAAGAAACAAACCGAATTAAAATAGAACATTTATTTCGATATAAGAAAGTACAATTTCAAAATCAAATTGATTTAATTCCCATCGCAAATAATACAATGAAAAACGTGCACATGTTTTTACAATAATAATACAAACAAAGCGATGATTTTTTACAATTCGTTGCGATAAATTACAAAGCGATGATTTTTTACAATTCGTTGCGATAAATTACAAATCGATGATTTTTTACAATTCGTTGCGATAAATTACAAAGCGATTAATTATACAATTTTTTGCGACAAATTACATATTAACAAAAGCGATTAAGTTTACAAGTTTTTTTTTTCGTAAGAAATACAAAAAAAAAGAGCGATTAAACTTTTAATTTTTTGCTATTGACTTTAGCATTATTTCTTGATATTCATTCAAATAAACAAAGCGAATAATTTATAAACATTATTTTCGTCAAAACATATACAAAAATAAATACAAAGTGAATGCTCATTACGCTGAGATTTACGCCCGCAAAAAATTAATAACAGAAAAGATAATAAAAAATTATCTCAACGAAACAAAAACGAAATTTAAACTGTATTTATTATTTGAATTTAAAAATAAAATATGATATGATTTAAATCATTTTTTCATGAACTTATACAACGAATAAAAAATAGACTTAAATAAGATTTCCAAACATTTTGTTCTCTCAAATTTTCAAATTAACTAATAAAAATGACAAGTGATACTAAAAACTCGGACAACGCAGATTCACAAATTAATGAGTTATTTGAAATATTAGCGTTGGAAAATCGTGTTATAGACAATTTCGTGAGCAATATAAAGAAAATTGGCAAATCAAAATACTCAGTACAATTATTAAAAGGTCGTTTAGAGAGATTAGAAAAGACCTGGAATAAAATCAAAGACACACATGTGAAATTATTATCATTGATACCTATGGCGGAAAGAGAAGAATACGAATATTTTAAAAACGATATATTTTCTGAAAAAGAAAGCTTATATGAATCCGCGGGAGATTTTTTGAATACAGAATTAGGTCTTCTCTTGCCGGAAACCTCATTTTCGCCAATTGGTCATTCAACTGTTCACGAATCGGTATTTGGAACAGATTTCTCACAACCTATGCGCGTAAGGTTACCCGAAATTACGCTTCCAAAATTCAATGGAGATTTTAAAGATTGGAACCACTTTTCTGATATATTCACTTCCACTATAATAAATGAAACAACCTTGTCCAAAGCGCAAAAATTCCAGTACTTGATTTTATCTTTGGAAAAGGAACCTCATTCTTTGATTTCAGATTTAGACATTACAAACGATAATTTTGAAGTAGCATGGAAAACATTAGAGGATCAGTATTCGAACAAAAGACTAACGATTAATTCTAATTTGCATAAACTTTTTAATTTACCAAACTTATACAAAGATAAACTAGAAAATCTGAGACAAGTTGTTTGCACCGTA
Organism: Dicroscelio sp. ZL-2020; assembly: GCA_022817505.1. Classification (NCBI taxonomy): domain Eukaryota; kingdom Metazoa; phylum Arthropoda; class Insecta; order Hymenoptera; family Scelionidae; genus Dicroscelio; species Dicroscelio sp. ZL-2020. The sequence continues at coordinate 8,515 of JABFPG010000058.1, read as the reverse complement.
AATCAAACTATCAGTGCCCTGAAAAAATTAAATTGCCCCGTAGAATCTTGGGATTACTTAATCGTTTATTTAATTGTCAAAAAATTCGATAATTCGTTATCAATTGAATGGGAAAATTCTATAAGCGATTCCAAAGAGTATCCTAAACTAGACAAATTGAAAAAATTTCTCGATAGAAAAGAACGCACCCTTATAGCTGTACAGGAACGTCACGAGATTAATAAACAATCTTCAAGATATAATGAACATAAATTCCAAACTCATCAAGTAAATAGGAACCCTTGTATTTTTTGCAAACTGCCACACCCAATTTATTTCTGTACAAAATTCAAAGAATTGTCAGATCAAGAAAAATATAACTTTGTGCAAAATCATAAATTATGTATAAATTGTTTTTCTGAAAATCATGATCTAAAATCCTGTTCAAGTAAATTCAATTGCAAAACTTGCCAACGCAGGCATCATACAATAATGCATTTCACAAAACCAAATGAGGTCTTTTCCAGAAAAGAAAAAAGCGGTGCAGACAAGGAATTAAAATCTCTTGTGAAAACGCACAATACAGTATTTGAAGGTGGCCAACGCTCGAAAAATTTGGATGAGGATTCCGACTCATCCGAAACTGATGAACCTGTTACGTTTAATACCCATTCCAATACCGCGAAATCTACGAATGAAAGCGCCGTTTTACTAACCACTGCTCTTGTAAAAGTTCAATCAAATGACGGAAAACATAAGGTAGTAAGAGCATTGATAGATCAAGGTTCGGAAACCTCTTTCATATCCAAAGATTTAGTCGAAAAACTTAATTTACCCAAATCCAAAACAAATGCGATCATCTCAGGTGTAGGCGGTCAGAGTACATACACTGTAAATTCACGTGTTTCCGTTTTGCTAAAACCACGAAACAAGGAGTCACCTTGTTATCGTGCTAATGCGTTCGTTATTGGAAAAATCACGTCTTATAAACCACCACAAATCAACCTGAATGATCTCAAGTGTTTTAGAGGACTGACATTCGCAGATTCTGAATTAGATGTAGATAGACCTATAGAATTTTTGATAGGTGCGGATTTATTGCCTCTTGTTTTACGCGAAGGAGTAAAAAGATGTGAAGAAAAGAATCTGATTGCTCAATCAACTATATTTGGTTGGGTAGTATCGGGGTCAATGAAAACCCTTTCCTGTCCCTTTCGAAAATTTTCTTCGCACCACAGCGCTTCACTAACAGATTTAAATAACTCCATACTCAAATTTTGGGAAATAGAATCGATACCAAATGCATCCAACCTCACCAGAGAACAAGAAGAGTGCGAAGAACATTTCAAAAATACACATACAAGAGACTCGATAGGAAAATTCATTGTAAAACTTCCATTTAAAGTCGAAGAACCAGAATCTAAGTTAGGAGACTCACTTCATTATGCAGTTAAATCGTTAGAGAGTTTAGAAAAGAAATTAATTAAACACCCGCAAGTTTATAACGAATATGGGAAATTCCTTAAAGAATATGTTGATCTCGGTCACATGACTCGTTTACCAGTTGTAGATAAAGCTGTATTATATATTCCACACAGGGCAGTTATCCGAGACAGCATCTCTACAAAACTACGAGTAGTTTTTAACGCTACTAGCGTTACAAAAAGTGGAATCTCACTTAACGAGATCCTTCACCCAGGTCCTAAATTGCAATGCGACATTACCTCGATTCTACTTCATTGGCGTCTACATAAATATGTCCTTGCTGCGGACATTGAAAAAATGTTTAGGCAGATTTGGGTTCATCCGGATCATCGCAAATTCCAGACGATTCTGTGGCGAGATAATCCTAACGATGAGGTTGAATCCTTTTCATTGAACACCGTAACTTACGGTACCGTCTGTGCCCCTTATCTAGCAATGCGAGCGATCCGCGAACTTGTAACTCAACACGGAAAGGAGTTCCCATTAGCGTCAGAAATTCTGGGAGAAAGTATTTATGTGGATGATGTCCTCTTTGGTGATTCTAATATTGAAAAATTAGAAACAAAGAGAAAGGAAGTTAGCGCGCTGTTAAGTTTGGGTGGTTTCAATTTGCGCAAGTGGGTAGGTAATTCAAAAGAAGTTCTGAAATCTATTCCTGAAGGTAACTGTTCACACGCTATCGATCTCACCTTGTTCACGGAATCTGAATTGAAGGTCCTGGGCATGCAATGGTCTCCGGCAAACGACAACTTTTATTTTCAATTGCAACATTTAGACGTTTCGACAAAACGGTTAACTAAGAGAAAACTCTTCTCCCTTATTTCTACCTTGTTCGACCCCATGGGTTGGCTGTCCCCTGTAACCATCAAAGCGAAAATTCTTATGAGGGACCAATGGTTAGAAAAACTCGACTGGGATGAAGTAGTAAGCAGTACAACCGAAAAAATCTGGCAATCCTTTTGTGTCGATTGGAGTAAACTTTCGCAGTTAAAACTCCCACGTTGGGTAGAATATGTCGATACCAAAGATCAAGTAGAACTACATGGCTTCTCAGATGCTTCAAATGAAGCATATTCCGCCACTGTCTACTTACGAGTACAAAAGAAAAATGGTTGTATTTCCTCGCACTTGCTTATGGCAAAAACCAGACTGGCTCCAGTGAAAACAGTGTCAATCCCTATATTGGAATTGAATGGAGCAGTTTTGTTAACCGATTTGATGGTTCATATCCGGAAATCACTCCGAACTGAAATTCATGACATTACTTGCTGGTCCGATTCTACAATAGTTTTAGGCTGGTTGAAGAGACATCCCAGCTCTTGGAAAACCATCGTAGCTAACAGGGTATCAAAAATTCAATCTGCTCTTCCAGAGGTAAAATGGCTCCACATTCGCTCAAAAGACAACCCTTCTGATTTGAATTCCCGAGGAATTCTTGCTGAAGAGTTATTGAATTCATCCTTGTGGAAAAACGGTCCGGCATGGTTGATTGAAGACAGAATTAACTGGCCTCGACAACCAATAATACCAGAACCCGGAGAAGGGAAAAAAGTTAAAATTCATCATATAAAAACGACACCATCATGGCCTATGCTTGATCACTTTTCTACTTGGTCAAGATTAATTAGATCCACTGCGTATCTTATAAAATTTGTGAAATGGAAACTGAATCGAAATGAGATCTTTGAACCGTATTTAACTAGTCAGGATGTTGACACTGCAGTAAAGTATATTATTCGGGAAATTCAGAAATCTCATTTTGAAAGAGAGATCTCCGCATTGTATGAAGGACAATTGATCCCAAAAAACTCTAAATTGAATATATTCAACCCGTTTCTCGATAAAGAGGGACTTTTAAGGATCGGAGGTCGTTTGAAGTTTTCTTCTTTTTCCGAAAACGAAAAACATCCTTATATCATCCCCTCACACAAAATCGCTAAGTTGATTATACAACATTGCCATATTATCACTTTACATGGTGGTAATCAGTTAACCTCGAGAACAATTAGACAGAGATTTTGGATCCTTAACGGTCGGAATCTCTTGAGAGAGGTTATTCACAGATGCCTCATCTGTACAAAGATGCGAGCTCAATTATGTAAACAACAAATGCAGGATCTTATTTTCGAACGCTGCCAACCCTCCAGACCGTTTCAATCAGTGGGAGTCGATTACGCTGGCCCTATGATGGTTCGGGAAACAACAGGCAGAGGTCGGAAGGTTTGGAAATCCTGGGTTGCCGTCTTTGTTTGCTACTCGACAAAAGCAATACACCTTGAGCTCGTAATGAATTACTCTACTAATTCGTTCCTCTCAGCCTTGGATCGTTTTATCTCTCGAAGAGGTATTCCTCGTAAAATTTTTAGTGACAATGCGTTGAATTTTGTCGGAGCAAATAAAGAGTTAGAAAGTAACTTCCAAAAATTATCCAAATCACCTGATGTCATTCAAAAGCTAGCTGGTTCACAGATTGAATGGCACTTTAACCCTCCTGCTTCACCCCACTTCGGAGGTATGCAAGAATCCGGAGTCAAAAGTTTTAAATACCACTTCAAGAGGATTATAGGCTCTATAGTTCCTACTATAGAGGAAATGAACACGCTTCTTTGCAAAATAGAGTCGTGTTTGAACTCTCGACCATTAGCTCCACTGTCCGAAGACCCAGATGTCTATGACGTTTTGACACCAGGGCATTTTCTAATCGGTCAACCCCTTAACACCTTACCTATGGAATCTATAGAAGAGAGGAATATCAATCGACTCAATAGGTGGAAAGTTCTCCAAAAAATGTACGAGGATTTATGGAAAAGATGGTCTTCAGAGTATCTATTGTTCTTACAACAACGATACAAATGGAAGACAACCTCAGAACAACTGAAGGAAAATGATGTCGTCCTGATCCGTTCCCCTAATAACCCCCCTTCTCAATGGGAAATCGGTCGAATCAAAAGAGTTTTTCCCGGAAAAGATAACAAGGTCAGAGTAGTAGAAGTTCAAACTGCTCGTTCCACATATCAACGAAGTATTACACAAATATGTAAATTGCCGACTGAACCGTAAAAAAAAAAAAAAAAAAAAAAAACTAATCCTGTGTTCGTCCTGAGTGTTCCGATAACTAATTTTGAAAAGGTTCCTGACTATTTTACGATTGCAGGTGACTATGAACCCTTTATTGGAGCCTTTTCAGGAGGAATTCGACAGATTATTTAGTCGATGCGTCAAGCTGGCGGAAGACAACTTACCTCGAGTTAATCCGACCTCTGCTTCTACCAGAGACAATGAAGGAACGGAATCTCAAGAGAAACCTGTTTCTACTACCGAAGCCGACATTCGTGCTCGGATCAGGCAGCGACAGGTTCCGAAAGCTCCTGAGACGGAAGAACTTGTACGTGAGGAAATTGGTCCGCAGGAAAAGCCTGATGACAAACCTATACAAGTGGAAAAGATGTTGAGTCTTCAGCTCACAAATCGAACTCTTTTAATCCCGGCTCACGTACCTTCTCGCGGTAGACGTTACCGATGTTTCCATCCGGAAGGGAGATACACAATCCGGTGGAACAAAGAAGGATTCGTCTCATATCTTACTTTGGATTCAGAGAGTGATAGAGAAGCGCTTAGAAAAGCTCATCAGACTGCAGCTCACACTTCGCGTCACCACCCATATTGATGTTAAATCGTGACGGGAAAATTATTCTCGCGGAACTTCAGTTGTCCTTTGCTTCACCGGAGGGCTACGCAAGGAGGGGCGGTGCTGTTAGGGCGATACCTAACCCGAAGAAGAAATCTTCAAAAATTTATTTCTTATTTTTTTCTTATTGCGCACTCCTGCGTTACCGATCGGTGATAGTTTCCTTTTGTCATATATATATCACGTTAGAGGCGACACATTGTCTAGCGCTTTGAGTTAATGATTTTTGTAAATTCCGTTAGGTCGCGGAACCGTCAATCATCAGTGCATGATTTTCGATGAGACGACAGGTTCGCTTCGTCTGCGGTTCGAGTAATAGCTCTCGACAGAGCCTCCGGCATCGCGTCATTGTTCCGCGTTCCGAGACCAAAGTCTTATGTACAGTATTCTTTTTTTTCTCTTTCAATCAATTTGTTTTAATTTTGCTTCGCTAGTGACGTTTATAGTGCCTTAGATTTCTTAATTTTTTGCGATTTCGGTATATGCGTGCATTCATAATTAACAGTGCATTTTTTCGGTGTTCATCTGCGCCAATTCCGTCCAGCGAAAATCAGCTGCTAAGTTTACGCACGAGAGGTTGCGGATCTACATAACAGGACTAAAAAAGCGATTTGTACTCTCATAAGTGAAGTAGCCAGGATTAGATTCAATCTAACCCTTTTTTTGTAATCTGTACCACACTTTCAGCGATAATTCTTTTTTTAAAGAGTTTCCACTCTGAACAATCATCCTCTTCATCATCCATTATTATTTTTTAATTTCTTTCCTTTATAATTAATGGTTGAGAGTTCTCAACTCTCAACAGTCCTTACTTTTTTGTTGCAATTCATTTTTACACCAATCACTTTCTTTTTTTAGGTAAAATTAAGGTCGTCAGTGTCTGCTGGCTTGACCTGCATAAATTAAAAATTAAAAATTAAAAAATCAAAAAAAAAACAATAAAGACAAATAATAACACAGAGAGTGCTCTACTCTCAAATCTTTTTTTGTTCATTTGTATTCTTTATTCCTTTCCTGAAAATATTAACGGTTAAGAGTTTTCAATTCTTAACAGTGCTTTTCAACTTTCTCACATCCTTTCATCATTTTACTTTTTTTTCTTTGAAATCGTCGACAAAAATATACATTTCGTTTTAAATACTTGTACATCTACTATTAATTAATAATAATAAAAAATAAACTAAAAAATTATATAAACAAATACAGTCCACTTATTTTCTTTTCGGTGATAACCTGACCCAGTTCTACTGTTTGGCAAAAGTAAAGTTGCACAAACAAAGTCTGTCTCCCTTACTCCAATAGGAGTGACATTTCACCTTAAGAATACATTTTTAATGGACTAAAAAATCGTTTATTATCACTTATAAATAAAATAGAAAATAGCTGATAGTGAAAATTGTTTATCTCACAAATATATTTACAACTACTAATTAAGTTTTACTGAACAACTAGTTTTTTTCATACAGTATTTTTATTAGCAATTTTTATTATTACATAATTATTATTAGCAAAACGAGTAAATTTTAAATTTTTATATTTTTCCTTTAGATATAGACCCATACAGTGCATAGACTTCATAAGGCATCACATAAACGTCCAACAGACGTTATAAACGTCTATTTAACGTTTATTTGATTTCTTATGAGGTTTATGCGCTGTACGGGGATTATGCTTATTACTAATAATGTTTATATATTGCTGATTGAAATAATATCACAAATGCATTTATTAATCAGAAGAATTAGTAGGACTCTGTCGAAAAAATTACTGAAGAATAATATATTTAGCATACATAATTGGCATTTTCTCGCATCTAGTTATTACCTAAAAAAAAGAATAACGTAAAAAACGGGCCGCCAAGAAAACTTGTGTAACTGTTCTAAAAAATATATATATTATTATTATAATATGAGCATTCCCTATAAACACAAGTTTTTGATTTGTTTTTAAAATTTGCGTCAACTTTGTTACTTCAAGTATTATCTTTGATCAAATCTTAATCAAATGTTAATCATATGTAAACTATATGTATTTACAGAGTGTCCTTATTAAAAACCATTGTTAACTATAACATTCTTTTATTCTTTGCACTTTTATTTGGCACATTAGTTCTATATTATTTTTAAATAGATACATTGTTTAAATATCTACTATTTTGATATTGATAGAATGATAATTCCAATAGAATAATGATTTTTTTATAACCTTTAAATTGATATAAGTTTACCACATTTTCTACACTCTGGAAAATATGTAATAATAATATCTTAGTTTTTTTGATATCTTTTCTTTTTGTCTCAATTTCCATTTTTGAAACGTATAATAATTACATAAATATTTTTATATTTATTTTTAATAATAAGGGGGATGCCTATTTTTTTGAGAAAATGAAAATTAATTTTTGTAGGTGCATTTTTCGGGGTCAGTTTTTAGGGGAACTTTTGATGGAGTTTTTTGGGAGTAAGTCTTTTTTGAGAGAGGGAGGGCATGAACAACAATTCTGCGCAATCTTGGCGAGTTCATTACAATGTAATTGTATTTTTGAAGTTGATATCATACTTTTTTGGAATGTTTAATTCGAAACGTAATTTTAGTCTTAAATGAAAATTTAATTCATAAGTTGTCGATTTATTTATCAACAATCAATCTCTTTCTAAAATAAATAAATAAGCGTTTTTCGAATTTCTAGGCCAATTTTTTTTTGAAATTTGACTATCATTTGCTAGCATCCATGACTTCCCCTTTTTGATCATGCTTGTATAATGTCCCTCATCCATTGATGTACCATGGTGAAATATTGCACTAATAACTTTATAATTATGTCCCGGAATGGCATAAGATCCTGTTGATACATTTTTAATATTTATTGTGTTATTTAGTTTTTGAATGCTTCCATTTATATTTTCAAACATGTTTATTTGTAGCGCAAGAATTTTTCCAACAGATACTACTTCTGTTTTCTGAACTTTGAATAAGTTCGAACATTCTGAGCATGTGGCTTCTACTCTTTCTTGTGTTATAATATATTTATCAATAAGTTCTTGGAGTGTAATGGTTTTATTTCTATAATCATTTATTGGTAACATTATAATCAAGTTGTCTACTTCTCTAGTATCTGTATATAAACATTTTTTATTTAAACACCTGAGAGTATATTTTAATTTATGTTTAATTAATGCTTGAATGCTATCAACAGAGTTACACAAATGATTAAAGAATTCAACTGCATCTTGTTGTATTGGAGAACTATAAGTTTCTGCATTTAAATATAAATCAAGAAACTTTCTAATCCCTAATATATCAGTGTTTCTATTTGGATCCATGTAATTTTTTAAAGAAATGTGTAATATGTGTTTTTTCGGT